>AWOL01S0001095.1:11992-27891 GCA_000715115.1 Nicotiana otophora | reverse complement strand
AAGGTGTTCACATATCACAAGAGTCTACATCACTTGTTCAAGCAAAAGGATCTGAACTTAAGGTAATAGAGGTGGTTAGAACTATTAAAGGCCAATGATATCACTAATTCTTCAACATCCAGGGAAGGCCAATGGGTGGGGGGCGATACTTTGAGTATTGGAGAGAACGTTAGCATTGGATGTGCATGCTTTGGCCAATCTGTTGGATATTTTGGAGCCCAGCCAGGTTCTTGCTTGCGTGGTTTCACTGTCTTTCTTGTTTGAGCATGTTAGTATGATCATCCCTACTTTCTTGTCCATAAAGACATGGTGCAACACGGTGATGCCAAGTAAGTTACTATTGGAGATGATGCAGGTTCGGCTCTGTGTGTCAAATGTGGATGGGATGTGAGATTTGATACTCGTGAAGGCGCACAGTTCACAATATTCCATTCATCTGGGTGCCGTAAAGATGTACCAGATTTGAGGCAACATTATTGGTGGCGGAGGATGGAGAATGATACTATTGATTATGTTGCATGGTGTTGAACTGTCAACAGGGGAAGTACGAGCATCAGAAATTGGGTGGTTTGCTTTATAGGCTTGACATTCCAGAGTGGAAGTGGAAGCGTATCACCATGGATTTTGTATTTAGACTTCCACGGACCTTGAGGAAATGTGATATAGTATGGGTCATTGTGGACAGACTGACCAATTCTTTACATCATTCCAGTCATGATATATACTCCTCTGAGCAGTTGGCTCAAATTTATATTCGTGAGATTGTTCGCCTTCATGGTGTGCCCGTATCTATTATCTCGATTGAGGCACTCAGTTCACATCGTAATTTAGTAGAGTAGAGCAGCGAGAGTTGGGAACATAGGTTGTGTTGAGCATAACATTTCATCCATAGACAGACGGGTAGTCCGAGCACACTATTCAGATCTTGTAGGACATGTTACGTGCCTATGTCATTAACTTTGGAGGTTCATGGGATCAGTTTCTTTAGTTAGTAGAGTTCACCTATGACGAAAACTATCAGTCGAGTATCCATATGGCTCTTTATGAGGCCTAATAAAAGTGGCGATGTCGTTCTCTGGTTGGTTGGTTTGAGCCTGGGGAGGCTAGGTTGTAAGGAATTTACCTAATCCATGATGCATCAAAGAAGGTGAAGTTGACTTAGGAGTGGCTTCATATAGCTAAATAATGTAGAAGAGTTACAATGACATGAAGGCTCGTAATGTTGCATATATGGTGGGGGAGAATGTTCTTCTTAGAGTTTCACTCATGAAGGGTGTGATGAGGTCCGGGAATAAGGACAAGTTGAGCCCTAAGTATATTGGTCCTTTGGATGTTCTTGAGAGAGCAGGAAAGGTGGCCTACGCACTTTCCTTGACACCTAATCTATGAGGGGCTCACTCAATATTTCATGTTTCGATGCTCCGGAAGTATTATGGTGATGCGTCTCATATGTTGGACTTCACTACAGTGCAGTTCGATAGGGAATTGACTTACGATTTGGAGTTGGTGGCTATTTTGGAAAGGTAGGTTCGGAAGTTGAGGTCAAAGAATATAGCGTAAGTGAAGGTGTATTAGAGAGGTCAGCTAGTGTATGAGGCTACTTAGGAGACTGATCAGGAGAGTCATACCAGATATCCTCATATTATTTAGACTCTAGGTATGATGCTAGACTCGTTCGAGGATGAACACTTGTTTAAGAGGGGGAGAATATAATGTCCTGGCCTGTCATTTTGAGTACTTTAGCATAGTTCCCCTATTTTGTGCTTTACGTCTGTCTTGTTTAGGTTTCGTGACATGCTAGATGGTTGGTTTGGCTTTGGCGATGTTTTGCAGTGAATTGGAACACTTAGTCCCAAGGTTGGAAACTTAAGCTGAAAGAGTTTACTAGAGTTTGACCTTTACGTAGATAACTCCAGAATGGGGTTTTGATGGTTCCAATAGCTTTGTATGGTAATGTTGGACTCAGTCTTATGTCCGGATGTTGATTTGGAGGTCCGTAGGTTGATTTCATGTCGTTTGACGAAAGTTGGAAAATGGAATGTTTGGAAGGTTAATAGGTTTGATCGAGAGTTGAATTTGATGCTATCGAGTTCGTATCTTGGTTCCCAGAGTTGGGATAGGTCTGTTGTGTCATTTGGGACCTACATGTAAAATTTGAGGTCCTTCAGAGTTGATTTGATATGGTTTTGCATGAGTTTTAAAATATGAAAGTTCATTAGTTCATTAGGCTTAAATTGAGATGTGATTTGAGGTTTTGATGTTGTTTTATTTTATTTGAGGCCTCGAGAAGGTTCTTGTTATGTTTCTAGATTGATTTGTATATCTGGACGGACTCCCAGGGGCCGAGGGGGTGTTTTAGATAGAGCTCGGGCCTTTTTGGGACTTGATGTTATTGTTGAAGATTTTGACTTCTAGGCTTTCGCACTTGCGGTGGGATTGGCCATAGATACAGAGACCTAGGTTCAACTTTTGTTATGCAGATTTATGGTTTTCTTTGCCATGGGAGGTTCGTAGAATTTCACAGAAATGGATGCACTTCTACGAGGAGGGGTCCACAAAAGCGAAGTTTGGCTGAAGCAGCATGGACGTAGATGCGGAAGGGCTCCACAGGTGTGGGAGTATGTCAGCAGAAGCAGTAAGTCTGGATATAAGTGGAGTTCACATGTGCTTGAGTTTGGCCACAAATACAATATCGTTGGTGCGTTGTTATGGATCATAGATGCAATTTTGCTAGTAGACTCTATAATATCGAGGGTTTGAGTGTTTTATTCATTTTTGGTTTTGCAGAGCTCGGTCCAAGTTGATCTCTAGAGTGATCTTCCTAATTGAAGAGCTAATTGTAATTTAATCACTTTTGATGATAGATATTGATTCCCATTGATTAATACACCTAATATTCATGAACGTAAGTTGGGATTCGGGTGTTTTTGGACTATGTTATTCGAGATTGAGATTTGATGATTTGAGGGACCATTTGTTGTTGGAATTTGATGAATTTGGTATAGTTGAACTCTTAAGCGAATGGGTATTGGGAAATTGTGAGTTTGTTTGGGTTCTGAAGAACGAGCCAGGGGTTGACTTTTTCGGTTGACTTTTTGAATTTGGTTAAAGATTTTAGCTTTATTATTTGAAATCCATTCCTATGCCTTTTATTTATTATATTAAGTTAATTTGCCTAGATTCGGGTCATCCGGAGTTTGATTCACATGGGAGGGGCTTGTTAGAGGAGTGCTTTTGCTTGATTGAGGTAAGTATCTTACCAAAACATGGTTGACGCACTAGTTGCTTGAGTTATTTGTGATATCTAAGTGCTATGGGTGGTGTACATGTGCGGGGCTGAGCCCATGTGCATGCACCGGGGTGTTTATCGATGCTCGGAGTAGTGCTTAGGTTATGAAATTGTTGGATAGATTGTCAAGATACATGTTGTGAGGTTTCTCATAGTTGTACCATGTTGTGACCTAATTGGGCCACATTTGATGTTACATAGAGGTCAGTCTCATGATGTAACTTGATAATTGTTGTTTTTGTGATGGAATTGCTAATTTGATTTATCATAGCACACTTTGCACCTACATACACTATACCATGTCATTTATATCAGTCCATGAGTATGATATTTGATATTCATTGGTCATGTACATGTAATCTTGTATATATGTTTTTCTGTGTGATATGATCTGGACTGATAGCCCTCAACCACACTAGGGGGAATGAGATATTGAGCTTGTGACTACGCCTAGTATATTTTAATTATTGGCACGTGAGTTATTCGTGGAGCATATCTAGCCATTGTGCGGGATGTCAGTTCTAATACTCCTCTCGTTGAGTCAGTTCCGGTGGTGAGATATTTCCCATATGTGTTCCAGTAGACCTATCGAGCATGATGCTCTATATGTATATTGATTTTGGTATTTACTTGGTGCCGGGCACTCAGCCCATTTCTATTCCATCATATCGTATGACACCAACAAAATTAAAGGAGTAAAAGGAAGAAATTCAGGAGTAGGTTGATAAGTGTTTCATCCGACCCAGTGTCTCACCTTGGGGGTTCTCCAGTTCTATTTGTGAAGATGAAAGACGTCTCTATGAGGACGTGTATTGACTATAGGATGTTGAACAAATTTACAATCAAGAAAAGGTACCCACTACCACTCATTTATGACTTATTTGACCAGCTTCAGGGTGCTAGAGTGTTCATGAAGATTGATTTGAGGTCAGGGTATCATCAGTTGAAGATTCGTGAATAAGAATTCTCGATGACTGCTTTCAGGACTCAGTAGGGTCAGTACGAGTTTCTAGTGATGTCATTTGGGATGACTAATGCCCCAACAACATTTATGAACATAATGAACAGTGTGTTCCGGCCATGTCTTGATTCTTTCATCATCTGTTCATTGATGATATTTTGTTGTATTCTCGCAATTCGGAGGACCATGAGCAGAACTTGAGGATCGTGCTCCAAGTAATAAGAGAGAAGAAGTTATACACAAAACTCTCCAACTGTGAGTTTTGGCTTGATTCGGTTGTTTGTTTGGGTCACATGCTGTCTAATGAGGGGATAAAGGTAGATCCGAAGAAGATTGAGGAAGTTCAGAGTTGGCCCAGACCGTCTGTAGTTATCGAGATCCGGAGTTTCCTTTGTTTGGTTGGTTATTATCATCGTTTCATATAGGGTTTCTCATCCATTGCTGCACTTTTGACCAGATTGACCTAGAAGGGTGCTCCTTTTAGATGGTCCGACATGTGTAAGGTGAATTTTCAGAAGCTCAAGACTACATTGACTACGGCCCCAGTGCTTGTGTTGCCTACAAGTTTCGGGTATTACACTTTGTATTGTGATACATCACATATTGGGCTTGACGCGGTGTTGATGAAAGACAGTAGGGTGACTGCCTACGTGTCACGGCAGTTGCCCTGTGCATGAATTAGAATTGGTATCTATTGTTCACACATTGAAGATTTGGAGGCAATATCTATATGGTGTTCCATGTGAGGTCGATACCGACCATCAGAGTCTCCAGTATCTGTTCAAGCGGAAGAACCTTAATTTGAAGCAGCGAAGATGGCTAAAGTTGCTGAAAGACTATGAGATCACCATTTTGTATCATCTCGGGAAGGCCAAAGTGGTGGTCTATGCCTTGAGTACAAAGGCTCAGAATATGGGCAATTTGGCTCATTTTGTGGCAGCAGAGAGGCCACTAGCCATGGATGTTTAGGCTTTGCCAATCAGTTGGCGAGACTGGATTTTCGGAGCCTAGCCGAGTTCTTGCTGTAAGGCCCCGTAAAATATTTCCTAACAAAACCCGAGGTTTCGTGGTGCCTAGGTAGGTGTTTATGTTAATGATAGTTGGAGGAAAATATTTAGCAGAATTTGGCATTTATACGGCCCATTATGCGGCCGTAGATTGGCCATAGAGTGAGGCAGTCATTTGGGCAATATTTTGATGTCATTTCGCAGCCCATTATGCGACCGCAAACCGATTTTGCGGGCTGCACACTGATCGCAGAGCCAGCTTTGAAATTTTCCAGAGGGAGCTTCTGCGGTGCATTATGTGACCACAGAACAGGTTTACGGACCGCATAATGGCCGCAGAGTGGCGCAGAGCAGCCCAGTTCCGGAGGGCCATTTCACCGCCTATTTTGCGGACCGCAGAAGCATTATGCGGTCTCATAGACGACCGCATATCGCACTTCGGAACTTTATTTTTGGGTTTTTATAACCTGACCCCATTTCGTTATTTAGACCATATAGACTTTTTTCTGAAGGGAGAACTTGATATTTGGAGAGAGAAAAAAGGCTCTAGAGAGGGAGAGAGTTCCTCAATCAATTATTCCCCAATTCTTACTTAAAATCTTGGAAGAAATAACAAGGGAACCACACTAGGTCTTCATTCTAGAGGTAAGATTCTACATCCTATCTTTTAATTTCAAAATTTAACTATAAATGGGCAAGTAGTAAGCTAATTCATGGGTATGGGAGTGGTTTATTTTGCATGCATGATTGATCATGGGATGTAGGGAGATTGTTGAGCTTAAATAGTAAATAATGGGTTGTGGGATGAAGGAATCCTCCATAAAAGGACCTTGAAACCTTAATGTACACCTAATGCTTGATAAAATGCTCAAATGAGATAGAACCATGATCATCTTTCTAATTTTGGTTCAATTTGCTATTTTTCTAAAATATATTGAAGTTTCTAAGATTTACGTAACATTTAGAGTTAAGGAAGCTCAAGTAAGGTATGTTGGCTAAACTCTTCTCTTAATATTTAACCCCACAATATCCATGTAAGTCCAGAGTTTCTTATTGTGAATCGATTACCCGGATAAGCTGGTCTCAGAGACATCCGTGATCAATATGTAATTCAAATGCTCATGTAATGTTGTAATACTATTTGAGAATGTGTTCAAAGTAGGGCTTGCATATCCAAATGCCTTGACCTCAAGTTGTGTTTCGAAGGAAAGCTAATGAAAGCTTGTGTAAAAATCGTAAGGTGCCCAAAACTCTTATTTTCTCAGATGTGTGCTTAAATGTCTTGAATAGAAAGGCCTTGTTGGAGGAAAGTCCATGATTATGGTTGAAAGTAAAAAGATTTGCAACAAATATGAAACATGAAATATGAATCAGGTAATGTGAAATGTGAAATATGTAACACAGCAAATGTGCCAAGAGAAATAATACAATTGTGATCATTAGTGCCAATGAAATGAAGAGATGTGCAAGAAATATGTAACGGGATGATTCATAGAAAATGGCAATATCTCACATGAGACGGCCTAGCCGATCGGGTCGTGATCGCACACCATTCCATACACATGGTGGTGACTGTGTTAGAATTGTTATTGAAATTGTGATTTGGTTGATGTCTCACATGAGACGTCCTAGCCTATCGGGTTATGATCGGATGCCATGCCGCACACATAGTGGTGACTATGTTGGAAATAGTAATCAAAATTATGAATAGTGGTATACTGGTACAAAAGATTTCCCAACTTAAATTTTGGAAATTTATTTAAAACTTAACTTATCTCTAATTTGATATTTGGCAATTGTTTGAGGCTTTAACTAATATTATGACCGTCCTTACTTGCATTACTGCTCGTTTCTTTGAGAGAGTGTTTATTCATATATATTAGTATTATTCGACAATACTAACGTCCCTTTTGCCGGGGGCGCTGCATCTTTAATGGATGCAGGTGGTTCCACAGCAGGAGACACTGATCAGCGATAGCACTACACTCTTTTCCCAGTTTATTGGTGAGCCCCACTTCACTCGGGGTCATGTATCTTTTGTTCATTTTGTCACCATGTTTTGAGATATAGCCAGAGCCTTGTTGCCGGTACTATCATTGTACTCTTTTGTATCTAATAAAGGCTTTGCAGACATAGCGTGGGTGGTATGTTGGTATGGGAAAAGTCAAATTGGTAATGTTGTAATTGTATCAAACATTCAACGCAATAAGTTCTTGAATAAGTTCTGGTAGAAGGTAATGTACAGGCTTGCTCGGTCGGGTTATCTCGGTTAAGCGCTGGCCATGCTCCCTGAGTTTGGGATGTGACACTTGCTTGTGTGGTTTCTCGATCTTCTCTGTATGAGTGCATTAAAGTGCGTTAGTATGACGACCCTTATTTGCTTGCCCTTAAGGACACAATGCAGCATGGCTATGCCAAGGAGGTTTCTATTAGAGATGATAGGGTGTTGCAAATATAGGGCCGGATATGTGTGCCCAATGTGGATGGGATTCATGAGTCTATCCTTGAGGAGGCCCACACTTCGAGGTATTTCATTCATCCAGGTGTCACCATGATGTATTGGATTTGAGTCAACACTATTGGTGGAGAAGAATGAAGAAATATGTAGTAGAGTATGTGGCTCGGTGTTTGAGCTATCAGCATGTGAAGTACTAGAATCAGAGATCGGGTGATTTGCTTCAGTGACTTGAGATTCCAGAGTGGAACTGGGATCGTATTACGATGCATTTTATTGTTGGGCTCCCAGAGACTTTGAAGAAATTTGATGCAGTTTGGGTTATTATGGATAGACGGACCAAGTCTGCACACTTCATTCCGGTTGTGACTACCTATTCTTCAGCGTAGCTGGCTCAGATCTATATTCGTGAGATTGTTCGTCTCCATGGTGTGCCGGTGTACATTATTTACGATCAAGGAACGCTCTTCACATTGTATTTCTGGAGAGCTATGCAGCATGCGTTAGGCGCACAAGTTGAGTTGAGTAGAACATTTCAAACCCCAGACAGACAGGCAGTCCGAGTGCACCATTCTGATCTTGGAGGATATGCTTTGTGCATGTGTTATGGATTTCGGGGGTTTGTGGGATCAATTCTACTGCTTGCAGAGTTCGCCTATAATAACTGCTACCGATCGAGTATTTAGACAGCTCCTTAGAAGGCCTTAATGTCACAACCCAAATCAGAGGGCCGCGAAGGGCACCCTGTGCCTTACTTAACCGAGTACCAACGTAACATATCTTTCTCATCACACCAGCATGGGTAAATAGGACAAAAGGGCCGTCATGAGATTACCAGAATAAAACTTAAAGGAATACTCGATATAGGACGATCCAGCATGATATAGAAACTTATACATGTGACATAAGGGACTATAAGGACGCCACGATCATTTGTACACTAAAAACATAGGCCGACAAGGCCATACAAGTACCCATATGCATGACATCTGTCTACAAGCCTCTATGAGTACATAAAAATCACAATGGTCGGGACAGGGCCTCGCCATTACAATCAATACATGTCCCGAGCATACTGACCAAATAGGCAACTCTGTAGCACGTCGAGTGCACCAACACCTTCCACTGAGAAGATATCCTACTAAAAAGACTGTCAACCTATCTATTGGGACCTACGGGCATGAAACGCAGCGTCCCCAGGCAAAAGGGACTTCATTACGAATAAAGTACTCTAAGGCACCGTAAACTCTTTCCTAAAAATTGAGGTTTTGTGGTGCCAAAGTAGGTTTACGTGTTTGGGGATTGTAGAAATTCTTCGTGGCAAGCTTGCTTGCCGCGGCTCGGACTTTTTGGGTTGCACAATGCGCTGGCGTGGCATGTAAAGGAAACCTTTGGGCAGAAAAATATGTTTCTGTGGCCCACTATGCGGCCGCAGAATCACTTTGCGGAATGCATAATGACTGCAGAGTGAAGCAGGTGAGGTGAGTTTGGAGATCAGGTTTGCGACGCATTATGGGACAACAAACCAGTTCTGTGGTGCATTATGCGACCGCAGAATATGTTTGCGGGCCGCATAATGACTGTAGACCGAGTCAGATTTGCCCATTTCTGGAGGGCAATTGTGCGGCCTATTCTGTGGACTGCAGAAGCATTATGCGTCACATATGCGACCACAGATCCTGTTCCGGAGCTTCATTTTTGGGTTTTAAAAACCCGACCCTACTTCGATTAAATAGGCGCAGTGGACCATTTTTGAGCTAAAACCTGATATTTTGAGAGTGAGAGAGTGCCCTAAAGTGGGAGAGTGATCTTCAACAAATTGTCCTTCGATTCTTGCTTAAATCTTTGATGATTTACAATGAAAACACACTAGGTCTTCATCCTAGAGGTAAGATTCTACACCCTAGCCCTTAGTTTCGAAATTTATCTAAGAATGGGTAATTAGCAAGACAATTCTTAGGTATGTGAGTTGTTTATTTTTCATGCATGTGTTATCAAATGGCATAGGGAGATTGTGAGCTAACAATGATAAATAGTGGGTTGTGGGGTGATGGAATCCTCCATAAAATGACCTTGAAATCTTAATGCACACCTAGTGTTTGATAAAATGCCCAAATGACCTAGAACCATGATCATCTTCCTAATTTTGGTTCAACTTGTTATATTTCTAAAATTGATTGAAGTTGCTAAGAATTTTGGAACATTTTAGAGTTTAAGGAAGCTCAATTGAGGTATGTTGGCTAAACTCTTCTTTAAGAATTGGAACCACCAATATCCTTGTAAGTTCCAAGATATTAATTACAAATTGAATATTCCGAATACGTTTTGTGACAAAGATATATGTTCAATTCGTGTTTCAAATGCTCTTATCATATTGTATTATCAATTGAGGATGTGTTCCAAACTATGTATTTTGTATCTACATGTTATGATTCCAAGTCGTGATTTATGTGTAAATTATTATGCCAAATTTTTTAGAGATTGTGATTGGGATTACACCTCCACCCGCATACATTGGGGTTAGGCGGCAATGCCACTATGTGTATGATTTTTGTATTGTTGTTGCACCACTACCCATATATATATATATATATATATATATTGGGGTGAGGCGGCATGACCGCTTTGTGTAGGTTTTTGGTACTATGGTTATACCTCCACCCGCATACAGTAGGGTGAGGCGGCGGGCCGCTTTGTGCGAAAATGGTTACATAGGATCTCATCTAAAATTCTATAAATGTTAATGACAGCTCTTGATAAGCTTGCTTTGGTTTAAATGGCTATCTATGCTATTCTATTATCGCCCTGGTTCATCATATTCATATTGTATTTCTGCGTTCTTAAATTAGTGTTTAGTTCTCATACTATTAACGTCCCTTTTCCTGGGGGGCGCTTCATCTTTAATAGATGCAGGTGGTTCCACAGCGGAAACTATTGACCAGCGATAGCGGTGCTCATTCTTCCCAGCTGGCTTGGTGAGCCCCATCTCATTCTGGGGTTGATCATGTTGGGACAAAAACAACATAGTTTATCATTTGAATTTTATATTGTTGCTTTAATTAGTGTTTCTTCTTTGTTTTCTTCATTGTCTACTATGAGTAGCTCGATTCTTACTGGGGTTGTAAACCTTATGGGTATTTAATTTAATCCTTGTGTATGATTAACTGTTTGTTATTTATCCTTGTTCATGGTTTAGTTTTATAATTAATGGTTGCAAACATTCCTTTTTTACTTGCTCTTTACTTGAGAAAGAGGGACCTAGTATTGGAAAACATGGCTAGCAAGCAATTGGGCCAGTTAAGGATTTGACTAGCCTAATTAAAGGGTTTGAATTAGAGATATGGAAAACCCGACTTCAGCTCATATCAACTATTGAGCTTGATACCCATTTGAGCTTGAGAAAGCCAAACTAGGCAAAATCACTTTATGTCCGGGAGGTATTGAGTGGGTAACTTAGAGTTGAGAGCTATGATACACCCCAATTAATAAAACAAGTGTTAACATAATTAACACATTAGGCGAACACCTAGGCGAAGGTTACATCCCTAGGCCTTTTTACTTATTTGATAACAACCAAAAATAATTAGTCAATTTCTAGTTTCATTTCTCTAGTTGATAATTGATAGTATAGTTTATAAAAGTAATTAGCAAAACCAACTTGATTGGAAGTGTATTTAAGTTGTTTCGTCTCCACGCATCAAGTATAGACTCTAACACCCATTGTTAGCTCCCTGAGGAAATCGACCCCGACTCAAAATTGCGTACTATTCTTCCAACGACCTCTCCCATTCATTGTTGAGTGTGGATTGGGAGTGGATCATATATTGTGCTATCCGTTCCTCTATGGTTATAGTCATGTACTTCGCGTGTTTGTTGTTATTGCGCATATGGTTATTTAGAGCATCATGGCATGAGGTATTTCATATGAACCGGTGTTCAGATTGGGTGATGCATCATACTAAAGTAGGTTGGAATATGATCCTTTTTCTTATTTCATGTATATTGTTCCTCCTTTGTGTGACGAGTTCATAGAATTTCGCCTTGTAGTGGTATTTGTTCAACTTGCGGGACGACTCTCTTATTTGTTTTCTTTTCATTATTGGGTACATTTGAGTTATTGCCTATTTGGTGCATGGGTTGCACTAAATGTGGATCAAGGCGGTGCTGGCATAGCTTGTCGGTCGAGCAGCTTATGCCGGATGAGATGAGGTTATTGGACCTGGAATAAGTGCTATCGGATTTGATTAGGGTATGTTGGGAAGAATAACGTCACTATCCAGCTTAGAATTTGGCTATGGTTCTTATCAGGTGAGACAACTTGGAGCTTGAGCCTTTGTCATTCTATTCTCTCACATATGGTGAGGACACGAGGTAGAGTTACTGATGACCCTGCCCTAGAGCCAGTGTTGATAGAGGTCGGGGCAGGGGCAGAGGCAGAGGCCGAGGAAGAGCACGTGCTATAGCTAGAGCACCTATCAGAGGAGTAGTTGAGGAGCTGCCAGTAGCTCCTGTTGTTGCCCCCGGACTTCAGGAGACCATAGCATAGTTCCTGAGCATGTTTGGTATATTGGCTCATGTGGGCTTGATTCCGACTACACCATCTACTTCACAGACTAGGGGAGGAGCTCAAACTCCCGTTGCCCTCACCTTAGAGCAACGAGCTCACATTGGTCAGGTTTCGGGTGTGGTGCCGGCGCAACCAGGTTTTCTAGTTCAGCCTGTGATTAGGGCAGAAACATCGGAGGAAGAACAGATGTAGAGAAGTATTACCTTCCTATATTCAGTGGTTTGGATTCAGAGGATGAACATGATTTCCTAGTTAACTGCCAGTGTTTTCTCCGCACTATAGGTATTGTAGAGATGAGTGGGATTATTTTTACTACGTTTCTGCTTAAAGGAGAGGCATATCAGTGGTGGCGAACGTACGAGTTGGGTAGCATGGCCGAGGCAACTTCACTTACATGGGATCGGTTTTCAAAGTTCTTCTTGAGGTAATATGTTCCTCAGACCCTTTGGGATGCCTAGCACGTGGAGTTTGAGCAGCTGCATTAGGGCACTATGTTAGTGTCATAGTATGTTGTCAAATTCAGTGATTTGTCCAGACAAGCACCTGCTTTGGTTTCTACAGTTAGTGAGCAAGTCCACAAGTTCATTGAGGGGCTCAACTATGATATCCGGTTTAGCATGGCTCGGGAGTTGGAGTCGGATGTTCCATTTCATCAGGTGGTAGAGATCACTCGATGACTAGAGGGCATGCAAGACTAGGAGGGAAAGCATATACGGTTTTAGGAGAGAGAGAGAAGGGAGGCTAAGAGGCCTCGCAGACCGAAAGGATCTACTAGTCCTTATTTTGGAGGCAAGGTACGCCATGGTAGAGGTTTTGTGGATCAGTCTGTTCAAGTTTCACTTCAGGCTTTGCGCGGTGCTTCAAATATCCATGGGTCGAAGAGTGCCCATGCCGGATAGCTTCCACAGCCACGCCAGCGGAGAGGCTTCTTTGAGTGCGAAGATACAAGCCATATGGTGAGAGATTGTACCAGACTCTGAACAGATATGTCACAATGGGGTATCCAGGCTATGCGTTCTACTCGAGTTGCTGATATCCCTGCACCGCAAGCATGGAGTGCAGGTCAGGTGGGTAGAAGGCGCCCAAGAGGGGGGCTCGATCCGTTGTTGTACTTTCTACGGTAGGGATGAGGCCACTGCACCAGTTGATATCGTACAAGTATGGTTTTGGTTTTTATAAAAGAGCATCATTCATATTTTTTTCTGTTATGCTTATAGGGGTGAGTCCTCCTATGTTGCTTCATATATGGGTGAGTTTCATGATTTTGTACTCTGCTTATGTGTTTACCCATGTTGGGAGATTCTATAGTGGTAGACCATTTCTATCGTTTTGTTTTATTCATTATTGAGAGCTATAAGACTAGGAATGACTTTCTATTACCAATGATGGTAGGTTTCGATGCAATTTCTGGGTGTGGTTGGTTAAGATTTGTGAATTAGATGCTCTACCGATGTGGGAGTTCAGCATGTGTTATGACCTTAATAGCGGAAATTGAATTAGTGGAAGGTTTCGGTTGGTGTAATGTGTAATCTACTTGTGATTCAGAGTTAAGGATGGGATCCTCGTGTTTCCATGAGGTTTGTTATGTTTGAGCCGCGTGCCACAGTGAAGTTATATTAGTATGAGATCCTTGTAAGTTATTCGTATACTTTGATTCTCCCTTGTGGAATTAATTCATAGTATGCTACTGATAGGGAGTTGTGCCTGTCGGGTTTGTTTGATAGTTCTTTCATGTGTTCCCCCGTATATTCAGTCATTTTCATGTTGTGCTTATTGGGGTTTAGCTTGCGAGGTGTGTGCCCAAGTGGTGTTAGGTGTGACTTGTTTATATGAGTGAATAATCATGGCATTTTCGTGCTTCTTGCATCCTTGTAGATGTTGTGGAGGTTTGGAATAGGGTTCTAGCTGATATGAGGTTAATTGTGGTGCTGGGTTTGAGTATGGACGGCTATTGTGATTAGAAATGTTTTTATGGACATATGTGTAGTGTGTTAGGTCATGTGTTTGTATCTGGCGAGTGTATACGTAGGCTATTGCAGCTGGTTGAGGATGATATCGTGTATAGATATAGGAATCGGGTCTTGTGGAAACAACCAGATGGTGACAAATTTTGGTTCTAAGGCCTATTGGTATTGGTGGAAGGAAAAACCTTCAGTTGAGGTGGTGTTATCGGGCTTACGTGGATTTGGGTTGCCGTGGGGTGTATGAGTGATGTGTATGGAGTCTCTATTAGATACAAAATAGTACAATGATAGTGCCGGCAACAAGGCTACGACTATATCTCAGAACATGGTGATAAAATGAACAACAAAAACATCACCCCGAGTGAAGTGGGGCTCACCAAATCAACTGGGAAAAGAGTCTAGTGATATCGCTGATCAGTGTCGCCTGCTGTGGAACGACCTGCATCCATTAAAGATGCAGCGCCCCTGACAAAGGGGACGTTAGTACTGTCGAATAGTACTAGTATATATGACTAAACACTCTCTCAAAGAAATGAGCAGTAATGCAAGTAAGGACAGTCATAATATCAGTTAAAGCCTTAAACAACTACCAAATATCAAATTAGAGACAAGATAAGTTTTAAATAAATTTCCAAATTTTAAGTTGGGAAATCTTTGGTACCAGTATACCACTATTCACAATTTTGATTATGATTTCCAACACTGTCACAGCCATGTGTGCGGCATGGCGTCCGATCACGACTAGATCGGCTAGTACGTCTCATGCGAGACATCAACCAAATCACAATTACCACTCTAACACAGTCACCTCCATGTGTGCAGCATGGCATTTTATCACAACCCGATCGACTAGGTTGTCTCATGCGATACATCAACCTAATCACAATTTCAATTACAATGCTAACACAGTCATCGCCATGTGTGCGGCATGGCATCCAATCACGACCCGATCGGGTAGGACGTCTCATGTGAGACATCACCCTTTTCTATCAATCACCTCATTTCATTTTTCTTGCACATATCTTCATTTCATTGGCACTAATGGTCATAATTGTATTATTTATCTTGGCACATTTGCCTTGTTTCATATTTCACATTTCGTATTACGTGATTTGTATTTCATGTTTCATATTTCATGAATACCTTTTTACTTTCAACCGTCATCATGGNCTTGTAGGTGTTTTGGAGGTTTAGAAGAGGGTTCTAGATGATATGAGGTTAATTGTGGTGCTGGGTTTGAGTATGGACAGCTATTGTGATTAGAAATGTTGTTATCGACTAGAATTGGAGTTTTAGGCACATTACGATTTCTTACACAAGCTTTCACTAGCTTTCCTTTGAAACACAACTTGAGGTCAAGGCATTAAGATATGCAAGCCCTACTTTGAACACATTCTCAAATAGTAGTACAACATAACAAGAGCATTTGAATTACATATTGATCACGGATGTCTTTTGACACCAGGTAATCGATTCACAATATGCAACTCGAGACTTACATGGATATTGTGGGGTTACATTTTAAGAGAAGAGTTTAGCCAACATACCTTACCTGAGCTTCCTTAACTCTAAATGTTCCGAAAATCTTAGCAACTTCAATCTATTTTAGAAAAGTAGCAAATTGAACCAAAATTAGGAAGATGATCATGGTTCTAG
>AWOL01S0001095.1:0-11223 GCA_000715115.1 Nicotiana otophora | reverse complement strand
AAATCTTAGCAACTTCAATCTATTTTAGAAAAAGTAGCAAATTGAACCAAAATTAGGAAGATGATCATGGTTCTAGCTCATTTGAGCATTTTATTAAGCACTAGGTATACATTAAGGTTTCAAGGTCCTTTTATGGAGGATTCCTTCATCCGACAACCCATTATTTACTATTTTAGCTCAACAATCTCCCTACATCCCATAATCAATCATGCATGCAAAATAAGCCACTCCCATACCCATGAATTATCTTACTACTTGCCCATCTCTAGTTAAAATTCGAAATTAAGAGATAGGGTGTAGAATCTTACCTCTAGGATGAAGACCTAATGTGCTTCCCTTGTTAAATCGTCCAAGATGTTGAGTAAGAATTGGGGAATAATTGATTGAGGAACTCTCTCCCTCTCTAGAGCCTATTCTCTCTTTCCAAATATCAAGTTCTCCCTTCAGAAATGGTCCATAGGGTCTAAATAAAGAAATGGGGTTGGGTTATAAAAACCCAAACATGAAGCTTCAAAATGGGATCTACGGCTCGCAAAATGGGCCGCGAAATGACCCTCCGGAACTAGGCTGGCCTTCCCCACTCTACGACAGTTATGCGGTCCGTAGACCTGGTCTGCAGTCATAATGCGCCATAGAACCTCCATCCGCAAACTTTCCAAGCTGGCTTTGTAATCAGTGTGCGGCCCGCAAAATTGTTTTGCGGTCGCATAATGGGCGGCAAAATGACATCCAAAAATGGTCCAAATGACTGCCTCACTCTATGTCCATGCTCCGGCGTGTAGAGTGATTCTGCGGCCGCATAATAGGCTGCAAAAATGCCCAGTTACGCCAAATATATTCCTCTAACTATCATTAACACATACGCCTACCTCGGCACCATGAAACCTCGAGTGTTTTTAGGAACAATTTTACGGGGCCTTACAGCAAGAACCCGACTAGGCTCCAAAAAATCCAGTCTTGCAAACTGATTAGCAAATCCTGAACATCCATGGCTAGTGGTCTCTCTGCTGCCGCAAAATATGCCAAATTACCCATACTCTGTGCCTTTGTACTCAAGGCATGGACCACCATATTGGCCTTCTCGGGATGATACAAAATGGTGATCTCATAGTCTTTCAGCAACTTTTACCATCTTCGCTGCTCCAAATTAAGGTTCTTCCCCTTGTACAAATACTGGAGACTCTGATGGTCGGTATAGACCTCACATGGAACACCGTATAGATATTGCCTCCAAATATTCAATGCGTGAACAATAGATACCAATTCTAAATCATGTACAGGGTAATTCTTCTCATGATCCTTCAACTATTGAGATGCGTAAGCAATCACCCTACCGTCTTGCATGAACATCGCATCAAGCCCAATACGTAATGTATCAAAATACAAAGTGTAATACCCGAAACTTGTAGGCAACACCAGCGGTACTAATGTCCCTTTTGCCAGGGTGGTGGTTACATAGCAGACAATGTTAATCGCAGTTAGTGGTACATCATCATCTTCCCAGCGGACTCGGTGAGCCCCATTTCATTCCGGTGTCATGTATTGTACCTTTTATTTATATTGTGGTCACCTTTTGAGATATAGTCGAGGCCTTGTTGCCGACACCATCTTTACTCTCTTTTGTATCTTTAGAGGCTCCATAGACACTATGTGGGTTGTATATGGGTGTTGGGAATGTTAAACCAATTATGTTGTGTCTGATCACTTGTTCCATTCAAACTATAAGAAATATGTATTTTGAGACTTAAAAGGCTTAATGGCTAATCAAACGATTTAGCATCGTATGTATGAACTTCCTACTGTATAATTTATCAAATCATGTCTTTTCTTGATCATGGGTGAATTGGGTAGAAATAATCTAATAGGCTTGCTCGACCGGGTTCACTCGGTTGAGTGCCGGTCGCGCTCCTCGGTTTTGGGGCGTGACATCTATAAATGAATGAAATGCAGAAGAAGTAAGTTGATAAGATTTCTCGGAATGTCATAAGATCAATATGCATTCGGATAAACTTTATCAACTACGTATTTTGTCTAAGACCCATGAACAGAAGATATAATAATAAGACACATGGGAATTCAAGAACATAGGCACCCCCAGTGCTTTTATGAATAGAGACATTTGTGAATGTTATGCGTTTGCTCATTTCGTTTATATCATATGGATTATGCCAAAAGAAAAGAAGGGATAGCCTTAACATACCAGAGCCGAATCTCTTGACAATCCCTCTAACACACATTAATCGTGACAAAACACGTAGCGGCGGGATTGAAGTAGGAAAATATCCGTATGATATTCTTGAGAAAGTTTGTATCGTACTCCCTTAGAATCGCAATCTCACAATGCTATAGTATTATGTAGTTTCATACAAACTCTTGTTTGAGATTTCACCCATTTCTTAGCAACTTAAGCATCTCACTTAACAATGTAGGGAAAATCTCGTATAATTGTGGGTTCATAAGAACTTTTAGTACGCTATAAACATTTTCCTTTAATGATATATGTAGGTGTCTTTATCATAGGTTTGGGTCCCACTTTATGGATTACTTTTGCCCAAAAATACCCTACATATGCCACCTAATTACCTAAACCAAGAGTTACCTTTTGGCTTGATTAAGAATGTCACTTGCTGCCACGTTGGGAGGCCCTTTAGGCTTATCCACAATATCCTAATTAGCTTATTAATCTTCCACTAAACTAATAATTAACTAATTACCCACATAATTATGAATTATCTCAAATTAGTTAAAATACTAATCACTTTTAACATACTTTATATACCTTACTATCATGGTCATGTGGTATAGTACTAGTCCATAGATACGGGGTATTGTAGCTTGGATCGTATTTTATCTCAAAATGTCAAACTTCGACGAAACTCATTTTCTTAGATTCGCTTACCCTCTGACCTTCATGAATTTAATTATCATTTATTTGAAATAGCATAATACTTATAACCTCAAAATAATATTGTACTTGAACTGATGTCAATTATCTTACGACAAATCCAACGGATAATACTACGGGGTGTAACATCGTCATAATACTGCGGAGTGTAACATCGATGTAATACTGTGAGGTGTAACAGTTTCGTGGTGACGAAGTAGGCTTACATATTTGAGGATTGAACAATGCACGGGTTAGTAAAGGAAAAATTTGGGCAGAAAATTGCATTTCTGCGGCCCGCTATGCGACCACAAAACAAGTATGCGGACCGCATATCAATTATGCGATCGCATAAGAAATCGCAGATCCTGTTCCGGAGCTTCATTTTTAGGTTTTTATAACCCGACCCTACTTCGTTAAATAGACGCAATGGACCATTTTGGGGCTAAAATCTGACATTTTTAGAATGAGAGAGTGTCCTAGAGTGAGAAAGTGTTCCTCAATAATTGTTCTTCAAATCTTGCTCAAATCTTGGACAATTAGAAGGAAAACCCACAAGGTCTTCATCCTATAGGTATGATTCTACACCCTAACCCTCAATCTCGAATTTTACCTAGAATTGGGTAATTAGTAAGATAATATTTGGGCATGGGAGTTGTTTATTTTACATGCATGTGTTATCCAGGGGTGTAAGAAGGTTGTTGAACTAAAAATAATAAAGAATGGGTTGTGGAATGATGGAATCTAAAAAGGCGTTGAAACCTTAATGCACACCTAGTTTTTGATAAAATGCTCAAATGAGCTAGAACCATGATCATCTTCCTAATTTTGGTTCAACTTGTTATATTTCTAAAATAGATTGAAGTTGCTAAGAATTCCGGAACATTTTAGAGTTTAAGGAAGCTCAAGTGAGGTATGTTGGCTAAACTCTTCTCTTAGAATTGAATCACACGATATTCATGTAATTTATGTTAGACCTGAGTGGTTCATTATCAATTGGGTATTCCGAGTAAGTTTGTGCTGAATGACATATGTTCAATAAGTATCCCAACTGCTATTATCATGTCATGTTATAATTTGAGAATGGGTTCAAGTATGGGATGTGCATTAATAATGCTTCGACTTCAAGTCAAGTTCAAACGAATGCTATTATGCTCCCATGTATACTACACACCTTGATTTGAATTGTTATTGTTGGTGATAATGAGGATGATGTTTGAAAGTGAAAAGGGGATCATGAAATACTAAATACAGCCAATGTGCCAAGAATAATTTTATAATTGTGGCCTCTAGTACCAATGAAATGAAATATGTGAAAGAAGTATGAAATGTGATTATTCATATAAAACGATTGATGTCTCTAATGAGATGGCCTAGCCGATCAGGTCATGATCGGACACCATGCCGCACATATAGTGGTGATTATGCTAGAAATTGTATTTGAAATTATGATTGTGGTTGATGTCTCTAATGAAACAGCCTAGCCGATCGGGTCATGATCAGACTCTGTGCTAAAAGTACGGTGGTATTGGTATTGATAGTGATTGTGGTTGATGTCTCTAATGACATGGCCTAGTCGATCGGGTCGTGATCGGACTCCCTGCTTAAAGTACAGTAGTATTGGTATTGTGAATAATGGTATTGTGAATAATGGTACATCGATACTAAAGATCTTCAACCTAAAAATATGGAAATTTACTTGAAATCTTAAGTGGTTCTTAACTTGATGTTTTGGTATTGTTCGAGACTTCCATTGATTTTATGATTGTTGTTCCTTGTAATATTATTCATTATATTGAGAGGGTGTTTAGTTATACATACTAGTGTTATTAGACGGTGCTAACATCCCTTTTGGCGGGGGCGCTGCATCTTTAATGGATAGAGGTGGTTCCACAGCAGGAGACAGAGATTATTAGTTATAGAGGTAGGTCATGTATCTTTTGTTCATTGTGTATGTTTTTGATGTATAGCCGGGACCTTATTTCCGGTAGTATCATAGTACTCTTGTTTGTCTATAGGGGCTCCGTAGACATAGTGTGGGTTGTATATTGGTGCTGGAAAAGTCAAACTATGTTGTGTTATGGTTGTATTAATTGTTCCATTTGAGACATTAAAATGATGAATCTATTGGTAATGAATTTATATTGTAGACATGATCACCTTATTGTCTAATTAATGAAAATATGTATTATTTCCATTCATGGATGAGTTTAGGTATAAGGAAATTAAACAGGCTTGCTCGGCCGGGTTTACTCGGTTGCGTGCCGATCACGCTCCTCGATTTTGGTGTGTGACAATGCCTCTCAATAGGGATATCGATTTTGGCATGGACTTGTTGTCGGGAACTCAACCCATTTCTATTCCACCATATCGTATGGCCTCAGCGGAGGTGAAGGAGTTAAAGGAGAAGTTGCAAGAGTTGCTTGATAAGGGTTTCATTCGGCCTAGTGTATCACCTTGGGGTGCTCCGGTCTTGTTTGTGAAGAAGAATGATGCTTCTATGTGCATGTGCATTTACTATCGGTAAGTGAAAAACATTAGAGTAAAGAACAGGTATTTATTGCCATGCATTGATGACCTATTGGATTAGTTACAGGGTGCCAGAGTGTTCTCAAAGATTGATTTACGGCCAGTCTATCATCAGTTGAAAATTTCTATATCTGAATATTTCAAAAACTGCTTTCAGGACTCAGTATGGTCATTTCGAGTTCCTTGTGATGTCATTTTGGCTGACCAACGACCCAACAACATTCATGCACTTGAGGAATAGTGTATTCCAGCCTTATCATTACTCATTCTTCATTATGTTTATTGACGAAATCCTAGTGTACTCATGGAGCTAGGAGGATCATGAGCAGCATTTCAGGATTGTGCTTCAGACCTTGAGAGAAAAGAAGTTGTATGCAAAATTTTGAAAGTGAGAATTCTTGATTGATTCGGTGGCATTTTTGGGTCATGTGGTGTCGAGTGAGGGGATCAAGGTAGATTCAAAGAAGAATGAATTAGTGTAGAGTTGGACCAGACCGTCTTCAGCCACTGAGGTCCAAAGTTTTCCTAGTTTGATAGGGTATTAACGTCGTTCCGTAGAGTGTTTCTCATCTATTGCTGCACCTATGACTTGATTGATCCGGAAGGGTTCTCTTTTCAAATGGAATGAGGAGTGTTGGAGAGCTATCAAAAGCTCACGACTTCTTTGACTACAGCTCCAGTGTTTGTATTGCCTACGGGTTTGGGGTCTTACACTGCGTTTTGTGATGCGTCAAATATTTGCCTCGGCGCGGTGTTGCTGCAAGACGGTATGGTGATTGCCTACGTGTCTAGATAGCTGAAGGTACATGAGAAGAATTATCATGACCACCAGTTGGAATTAGCATATATTGTTCATGCCTTGAAGATTTTGCGGCACTATTTGTACGGTGTCCCTTGTGAGTCTATACCGATCACCGGAGTCTACAATATCTATTCAAATAGAAGGATATTAACTTGCAGCAGCGGAGGTTGTTAGAGTTGCATAAAGACTATGATATCACCATTCTTTATCATCCTGGGAAAGCTAATGTGGTGGCCGATGCTTTGAGTCGAAAGAACTAGAGCTTGGGCAGTTTAGCATATCTACCGACAACGGAGAGGCCATTAGCATTGGAGTTTCAGGCGTTGGCCAACCATTTTGTTAGGTTGGATATTTCAGATCCGAGTCGAGTTCTGTCTTGTGTGGTTTCTCAGTCTTCCTTATATTATCGTAACAGAGAGTGTCAGTATGACGACCCTCATTTGCTTGTCCTCAATGACACGATCAAACACAATGATGCCAAGAAGGTTACTATTAGGGATGACGGTGTGTTACGGATGCAGGGCCGGCTATGTGTGCCCAATGATGATGGGTTGTAAGAGTTGATTCTGCAGGAGTCCCACAGTTCACGTTGGTCCATTCATCCGGGTTCCACTAAGATGTGTCAGGACTCAAGGCAGCACTACTGGTGGAGGAGGATAAAGAAAGACATATTGGAGTAGGTGGCTTAGTGTCTAAATTGTCAGTAGGTGAAGTTTGAGCATCAGCGGCCATGTGGGTTGCTTCAGAGGCTTGAGATTCCCGAGTGGAAATGGGAGCGAGTTACCATGGTTTTCCTTGTTGGGCTCCCACAGACTGAAAAGAAACTTGATGTAGTATGGGTGATTGTGGATAGGAACCAAGTCGGCTAACTTCATTCAGTGGTGACTACTTATTTTTCAGAGCAGCTGGCTCCGGTTTATATTCATTAGATTGTCCGACTTCATGGCGTGCGGGTATCCATCATTTCTGACTGGGGTACACAGTTTACATCGCGCTTCTACAAAGTCGTAAAATGTGAGTTGGGCACACATGTTGAATTGAGTACAACATTCTACCCTCATTCGGACGAACAGTCCAAGCGCATTATTCATAAATTGGAGGATATGCATCGTGCCTATGTTATGGAGTACGGGGGTTATTGCGATTAGTTCTTGCTGCTTGAGGAGTTTGCTTACAACAATATCTACCAATAGATTATTCAGATGGCTCCGTATGAGGCCTTGTACGGGAGGCGGAGTCGGTCTCTAGTAGGTTTGTTTGAGCCAGGTGAGGCGCATCTATGGGGTACAAACTTTGTTCAGGATGCTTTGGAAAAGGCTAAGTTGATTCAAGATCATCTTCGTATAGCCCAATCTAGACAGAAGATTTTTGCGGATCGGAAGGTTCGCGATGTTGTATTCATGGATGGAGAGAGGGTCTTGCTACCGGTTTCTCCTATGAAGGGTGTTATGAGGTTCGGGAAGAAAGGCAAGTTGAGTCCTCCGTATATCGTACATTTTGAGATTCTGGACAGAATTGGGGAGGTGGCCTACAAGCTTGCATTGACACCTAGTCTAGCAACAGTTCATCCAGTATTAAATTTTTCTATTCTCCAAAAGTATCACGGTGATACGTCCCATGTGTTGGAGTTCGCACAGTATAGTAAGACAAGCATTTGTCTTATGTTGAGGAGCCGGTGGCCATCTTTGACAGGCAGGTCCGAAGTGGAGGTCGAAGAGCATTGCTTTATTGAAGGTTCAGTGGAGGGGTAAACCACCCGAGGAGGCAACTTGGGATACCGAGGGTGATATGCATAGCAATTATCCTCATCTTTTCACCACATCATGTATGTCTCTATAATCATCCGAGGACGAACGTTTGTTTTAAGAGAGGGAGGATATAAGGACCCGGCATGTCGTTTTGAGTATTTTTGCCCCGATTTGCCACCTCTATGTTTTATTATGGTTTTGTGACATGCTAGGGGTGTTTGGTTTTGGTTCAGGTGAGTTTTGAAGTGAAATGGGACAAATACTCCCTAAGTTTGAAGTTTAAGTTGAGGGAGTTGACCATAGTTTGACTTTTGTATAGACGACTCTGAAATGGAATTTTGATTATTCCTATAGCTCCGAATGGTGATTTTGGACTTAGGAGCGTGTATGGATTTTGATTTGGATGTTTGTAATCTTTTCGGCTTGAATTAGCGAAAGTTAGAAAGTTGAAGGTTTGGAAGGTTGAGAAGTTTGACTGGGAGGTGACTTTATTGATATATGGGTTGGATTCTAATTCCAAAAACTGGAATAGGATAGATGTGATTTTTGTCCTCGAGTAGGTCTGTTATATGTTTTGGAACTTGTTGGCATATTCGGACATTGCCCCGGGGGACCTGCGTGTGCCCGTAGAAGCGAAAATCACTGGGCAGAAAATGGGGTGTTCAATGGTTTTATCTCATTTTCATCTTTTGGTTCGGTTTGTGGTGACTGTTCGAGGAAAGTTCAAGGAAATTATCAGGGTAAGTGATCCTAACATTGATTTGGCTATATTACATTAATCCATGGTTATTCTTTTCATCTAATTAGTGATTTGAGTTGGAAAGTTTGGGGAAAAAATGTGAAACTTCTTAGACTAAATTTTGGGGATTTGAAAGGCGAGTTGAAGTCGGATTTGAGTAATTCTTGTATGGTTGTACTCGTTATCGAATGGGTGTTTAGATTTTTTAAGTTTGATCGGGTTTCGAGATGCGAGTCGAGGGTTTACTTGAGTTGACTTTTTGTTTCTCTTTAAAGATTACAACTTTATTTTTTGGAATAGCTTCCTATCGTTTGGATTTATGGTATGAGCTGTTTTGGCTAGATT
Source organism: Nicotiana otophora (assembly GCA_000715115.1). Classification (NCBI taxonomy): domain Eukaryota; kingdom Viridiplantae; phylum Streptophyta; class Magnoliopsida; order Solanales; family Solanaceae; genus Nicotiana; species Nicotiana otophora. Next base: position 2,176 of record AWOL01S0001095.1, on the reverse strand, counting down.
CAAGCTGTTCCGAGTTGGATAATCACGGGAAAGGCTTACTAGTGGATTGGGTTAGCGTGTTTTGAGGTAAGTGTCTTGCCTAACTTTGTGTGGGGGAATCACCCCTTAGGATTGGTATTGTTTTGTGTTAATTGTGATATGTGGAAGCTGTATAGGCAAGGTGACTAGTGTGTACACAGGTTAAATGTGGTAATTGACCGGTTTTAGCTATGTGGATTCATTTCATTCCTTTAATTGATTTTCCATAATATATTATATTCATCATCTTTAGTCTATATTCACATGCTTTACTTATCATTGTTAATAATTGTCTTAACTCTTACTTGCTAATTGCCATTACATGTTTAGTTGAAGTTATTTTCCTCTCTATTACTTTGCCTCAATGTGAATTACGGCCTTTATAAGTCAATAGCAAGTTCAACAATAAGATATTCTATGAAATAGGAGAACTTTTGGTTGCTATTGTTGAGACTCTTGTGCATATTGTGGTTTAGCCATGGGCTATTTATTTTGGAAACACTATTATTGTTGACTTCTTTGGTAAGTTGTGATGTTGGGCACTTAAGGTGCGATTTGTGATATTTTGTGATATTGATACGCATGCGGTGGTATTGGGATTGGGGTCAAAATGCATGCGGTGAGATAAGGTGTGCTTGATATGCTTGTTACTAGTAGGGAAACTACTTGAAGCCATGCGGTGTGATAAGGTGGGCTAACACGCGGGAAGCTATTTCGAAAAAAATGATTTTCAAAACTAAATGCAGGGCTCCCGCGGTTATATAAGGAAATATTATGATTTGTTTTGTGATATTAGACTACGAGGCAGTAGTGATGCTTGATAATACGTTTCTATTACATCACTTGTGTTTTGGTTGCTTTGTTTTCTTGGCATATTATTCCTTGTTTACTTTCATGATGCCTTAATTGCCTTAGTTCAGTGTAGCTATTCTTGGTATATTTTCTTCATTGTTTCATTTTCGTTGTTAAACATTATCACATTATCATATACCTGTTAAACTTTCTTATTTATTCTAGTAGGGTGTTGACCTCACCTCGTCACTACTCTATCGAGGTTAGGCTTGGAACTTACTGGGTACCATTGTGGTGTGCTCATGCTATGCTTTTGTACATCATTTTGGGCAGATCCAGGTACCTCATACTAGCCTAGGCACTAGTGAGTCGAGCTCAGATTTGGAGACTTCAAAGTATACATGTCGGTGTCCGCAAGGCTCGGTGTCACCCTCTATCTAGTTCTATTTGATTTTCCCTTTTTATAGATATTCTTGTATAAGGATGTTCAGTATACTCTTGTAGAGCTTGTCACTTCGTACCACTAGATTTTGGGAGTTTTGTTCTGTTAAGTTGCAGAGTTCTTTTAGGCTAGTTGTTGAGTTATATTAAAGTTTTTATCATTTTTTTAGTTAAATTTTCCATGTATGTTAGGCTTACCTAGTCTTAAAGACTAGGTGCCATCACGATATCATGCGGAGGGGAAATTGGGGTCGTGACAATCTCGAAGGAGAAAACCAGACATCAGATATCTGCCATGCCAAAACATGATGAAATGGTTTGAAACCCATCCGAAACACACCCGAATCCTTCGGGACCCCGTCCAATCACTCTAAACAATCCCAAAACATAACCTGAACCTACTCGAGGCCTCAAATCATATAAAACAATATCAAATCCATGAATCGCACCCTAGTTCATACCTAATGAACTAATGACCTTACAACTTCCAAATATCATGGCAAAACACATCAAACCAACCTGAAATGACCCTAATGTTTGCATGCAAGTCCCAAATAACACAACAAACCTATTCCAATGTCCACCAAAAATCACCAAATCAACCTATGGACCTCCAAATACAAATCAACCTACGGACCTCCAAATATAAATCCGGAATACAACGTTCGCCAAAAAGCACCCGGATGTCCAAAATCATCATACAAAGCTATTGGAATCATAAAAATATCATTCTGAGGTCTTCTGCACAAAAGTCAAACTCCAGTCAACTCTTTCAACTTAAACTTCCATATTTGGGACTAAGTGTCCCAATTTACTCCAAGACCTTCCCGAAACCAATCCAACCACCTTGACGCGTTACATAAACCACAAATAAACATAGAAGAGGCAATAAATAGGGGAATGAGGTTATAATATACAAAATAAC
>AWOL01S0001088.1:5212-18268 GCA_000715115.1 Nicotiana otophora | reverse complement strand
AATCATCTACGCTCACTGGGGGTGTGTACAGACTTCGGAGGGGCTCCTTCAGCCCAAGCGTGATATAAAGCCGATATGGCCTGCTGCAGGCGGGCAACCCCGATCCATATAATGATAAAGCCTATAAGGCCTGCTGTAGGCGGGCAACCCCGATCCATATAATGATAAAGCCTATAAGGCCTGCTGCAGGCGGGCAACCTGGATCCATATAATAATAATGTATAAAGCTAATATGGTGTGCTGCAGGCGGGTATCCCCGTTCCATATAGTAATCACATATATAAAGCCAAAATGGCCTGCTGCGGTACGCAACTCGATCTTATAAATATACTCACAATGGATGTATATAACTGAGTGAAATGTATATTTTTGAAACAATTAATTCAACTGCAGCACAGCCCCATGGGTCCCAAAATATTGGCATGTAGCCTAAACATGATCTTTAATAAAAGCCTCAGCTCAATTTCCCTAACATATGAAAAAATGTTCAGATAATAACATGCTTCTTTAATTTTTACAACTTCACAGAATTTATTCAATCCACAATTTCAATGGTGCACGTCCACACGCTCATCAACTATCATATGCGTCACCTCCGAATAATTCATATAACACAAATTCGGGGATTCATACCCTCAGAACCAAGTTTAGAAGTGTTACTTACCTCAAACCGTGTAATTCGTTACTCTGCTATGCCTTTGCCTCGTGAATTGGCCTCCAAACGCCACGAATCTAGCCACAATTAATTCGATTCAGTCAATAAAATTTATTAAAATTAATCCCATAAGAAAATACTAATTTTCCAACAAAAATCCGAAATTTAGCTCAAAATTTGCCCGTGGGGCCCACGTCTCGGAATCCGACAAAAGTTACAAAATTCGAAAGCCCATTCAACCACGAGTCTAACCATACTAATTTTACCAAAATACGACCTCAACTCAACCTCCAAAACCTCAAATCTTATTTTCAAATCCCTAGGTTCAAATCCCCTATTTTCACCTCAAAAACACGTAATCTAGTCGGATTATTCAATAATAATTCAATATTATGGAGTAGAAATAATCACAAATGACTTACCTCTAGTTTTCCTTGAATTCTCTCTGAAAATCGCCCCAAAATCCATGCTTGAAGGTCCAACAATGGCAAAACTCGGAACCCATTCAAAATGTATACTGTCTAGGGGTTCCGCACCTGCGACTCACTTAGCCGCTTCTGCGGTCTCGCAGGTGCGAGAATTCAACTGCTTCTGTGGTTTCGCCAAGCCTCCACTGGAGCCGCTTCTGCGGGCTCGCATTTGCGAGGCTCGCTCCGCTTCTACGGAAAGCTCGCTTCTGCGATGGCTGGTGCGTACATGCGGCTTCGCACCTACGATCAAACCTCTGCAGGTGCGAGAATACTAGAAGCAAAAATTCCAGCAGTGGTTTTAAGTCCGAACTTGATCCGTTAACCATCCAAAACTCACCCGAGGCCCCCGAGACCTCAACCAAATATACCAATAAGTCCTAAAATATCGTACGAACTTAGCCGTGTCTTCAAATCACATCCAACAACACTAAAAATGACATAGCGGAGCTATGAAAATTTTCAAAACTGGATTCCGACCCTGATAACAAAAAGTCAACTCCCCGGTCAAACTTCTTGAAAATTCATTTTTTGCCATTTCAAGCCAAATTCCACTACGGCCTTCAAAAATATTTTCCGAACACGCTCCTAAGTCCAAAATAACCATACGGAGCTATTGGAATCATCAAAACTTCATTCTGGGGTCGTTTACTTATAAGTCGATATCCGGTCTATTTTAGCTTAATCTTTAAACCTTGGAACTAAGTGGTCCAATTCATTCCAAAAACTCACCAGACCCGAACCAATTAATCTGGTAAGTCATAAAACAAATGTAAAGCACAAATTGAGCAGTAAATGGGGAAACAAGGTTGTAATACTAAAAACGACCGGCCGGGTCGTTACAGTTATAATCCATAAACAAATATCAAAACACCAAATCCATCAAACTCTAAAGGGAACTACTCCATGGATATGGAGTAATTCATCACAAATATGTTTAAAGTAAAGAAAAACATAAAATGATCCAAACTCTTGTCTTGAGTGAGGATTGAATGATGAATTCCTTGTGCTTTTGCTTCTCCATCTCCTCCTTAGCCTCTTTAGGTCTTAGATGTGTCAAAAGTCCCAAAAATAATATTTTTCATGTATTTATACTAAGTAATGTCGGGCCCGGACGCAAATACCTTTTCCTACACGAATTTGGAAAATAACACTATAAAACAATACACAGGCGCGCCGCATGGGGCGACGCGCCATGCGGGGTAGTTGTGGGGAAATCCCGAGAGCTATTAATTTGACAGGAGCAGAAAAATGTGCAGCCACGGCGCCCCATGCGCCGCTCCATGCTCCGCGGCTGTGGAAGTTTCTCAGAGTAAATCTTTTTCGCTCGCTTTTTTATATCCATGTTCGGTCCTTGACCCCCGAACGCGATCCCGGCTTAATCCCTTGGGCTTTTACTCAGACTTCATACCTCCAAATCACTCGAATTAGCTCCATAACATTTACATAGCTCGAGATCCTCCTACAAGGCATAAAATACATAATTAGTGTGAAACACAAGCGATTAAAGCTCAAACTCTATTAAAGTGCAATAAATTAGAGTGCAATAAGCGACTAAAGTACGTAATTATAGCCTACCATCAACACCCCACACTTAATACATTGCTCGTCCTCGAGCAATCAAACTACACTTTATAAATACACGACCTTTTTAAACAGCTCGCATAACTCATCACACCAAGAATAATTAAAACATATTAAGCACAACACCGTAACATCTTAGCCTCAAGATTTGACTCAAAAGCACCGTGCATTATTTATAACATGCTCACTTACTCTAACATAGAGGTCAACAACATTACCTTTCCTTGATGAATCAAGTGCCCTCACAACAATAGCTAGTAGTTCCACACACAATGAAATTTAAGAACAATTAGGAACTCAAGATAGAAAGAATTCACTCACTCTCAAAAATAACATTCATATGCTTCAAAAGATGAACCATAGGCTTGTCCATAGTGTACTACTTAACTAATCGAGCTCATTTAGTCAAGGATCAAGTAGGACCTTAATTGGTTCTAATGTAGGTTGCGGGACAGGTATGATACTTTTGCGCTATCTACTTTAACCTCTCCCAAGCTTCAAACACAGTTTCAGTCTCGTTCTTACAGAAGTTATGAATTTCTCTTCTAAACATGCCCGTCTTAGCTGATGAGAAATATTTAGCAAGAAATTTCTTGGTCATCTCCTCCTATGTTCTAATCGATCCTTGGGAAAAACTTCGAAGCCAGTGTTTTGCATCATCTTTAAGTGTGAAGGGGAATGTACTTAGATAAACTGCATCTTGTGACACGCCATTATATTGAAAGGTGTTTATAATCTCCTCAAAGTCCATTAGATGATTGTTTGGATCTTCGTTAATCTTTTCTCTGAACAAACAACTGTTTTGGAGGGTTTGGAGCAACCCTTGCTTCAATTCACAATTGTTAGCTACAACTGGAGGTGGTCTCATACTTGGTAAGCCTTGGTTGTAGACCGGTCTAGCATAATCACCAAGTGGTCTCCCTTGGCCGGGAGATATGTTTCCAAACTAGTCTGCACCCAAGGGCTGATTCTGAGCCATTCTTCGAGCCCTGTGCTCATAAGCAATTTGTGCATCTCTAAGTGCTACTTCTCCAGCATCCCTTGCAGCTTTCTCTATGAGTTGGGCTGCCTCTCTCGCAGCCAAATCAACATTATCATCATTGCCAGCCATGCATTCTTTGGTTGAGGATTGCCCAACCTTCTCTATTTTCTAGGCGAGATTTCTTTCCTTCCTCAACTGTCGCAGTTGTTTCTCGATTTCTGGTTCGTATGGTTGCAATTCCTTACCAGAAGATCGAGTCATGCACCAATCTAACATGTAGCATGCGCAAAGTCAAAGAACATTAAACATAAAAAGAGAAAAATAAAATAAAAAGAAAAATTTCTGAATTAGCACTACAAACTATTTCAAACACTATTAATTGCCAATCCCCGACAATGGCGCCAAAATTTGACGAGCGCAAAACACACACTTAGAATTATGTGATTAAAAACTAAAATTTACTAAAAATCTAAAGCTAATTGACGAATGACAATCGAACAAAAGTAAGCAAAGAAGATATCAATGGGAGAAAGTAGGGATTGATTGGATAGGTGCAAGATAAATGTTTGGGATTTAACTCTAGTTAATTCACTTATAATGTTCAAGTGAGTCTCTTAAATTCACTCAATTATTAGTTCAAACGTTTAGTAGAAAATCCTCTCTCGATTAAGTCTCAACCTCACAATATAAACCAATGTAAGCTTGGTGAAGATATGCACGACTTCGTAGTGGATTGATCTTTAGGAGAACCTCTCTCGATTATCCTCCTAACTAGGTTTAATCAACAATTCAACTAGCCTCTTTCGATTACTAAGAAGAATTAATGAATTCAACCACCAAGATAATGCAAAGATATCATAAGTTATGCCTCTCTCGATTACATGAACATGTGTATATAGATGCAACTATATAGAACATCCAAAACGATTCAATACATAAAAAAGACTAGAGTTATAATCCACAAACAAATATCAAAACACCAAATCCATCAAACCCTAAATGGAACTACTCCATGGATATGGAGTAATTCATCACAAATCTGTTTAAAGTAAAGAAAAACATAACAAAATCCAAACTCTTGTCTTGGGTGGGGATTGAATGATGAATTCCTTGTGCTTTTTCTTCTCCATCTCCTCCTTAGCCTCTTTAGGTCTTAGTTGTGTCAAAAGTCCAAAAATAACATTTTTCATGTATTTATACTAAGTAAGGTCGGGCCCGAACGAAAACACCTTTTCCTATACGAATTTGGAAAAGAACTCTGTAAACAAATACACAGGCGCGCCGCATGGGGCGACGCGCCAGGCGGGCTATTGTGGTGAAATTCAGAGAGCTTTTAATTTGATAGAAGTGGAAAATTGTGCAGCCGCGGCGCCCCACGCGCCGCTCCACGCGCCGCTCCACGCATCGCGACTGTGGAAGTTTCTCAGAGTAAATCTTCTTCGCTCTCTTTTTCATATCCATGCTCGGTCCTTGATCCCCGAACGCGATCCCGACTTAAACCCTTGGGCTTTTACTTAGACTTCAAAGCTCCAAATCATTCGAATTAGCTCCATAACATTTACATAGCTCGGAATCCTCCTACAAGGCATAAAATACACAATTAGTACGAAACACTAGCGATTAAAGCTCAAACTCTATTAAAGTGCAGTAAATTAGAGTGCAATAAACGATTAAAGTACGTAATTATATCCTACCATCAATAACCCACACTTAAACCATTGCTCGTCCTCGAGCAATCAAACTACACTTTATAAAAACACGACCTTTTTAAACAACTCGCATAACTCATCACACCAAGAATAATTAAAATAGATTAAGCACAACACTGTAACATCCTAAACTCAAGATTTGACTCAAAAGCACCATGCATTATTTATAACATGCTCACTTACTCTATCACAGAGGTCAACGACATTACCTTTCCTTCATGAATAAAGTGCCCTCACAATAATAGAGAGTAGTTCCACACACAATCAAATTTATGAACAATTAGGAACTCAAGATAGAAAGAATTCACTCACTCTCAGAAATAGCATTCATATGCTACAAAAGATGAACCATAGGCTTGTCCGTAGTGTACTACTTAACTAATCGAGCTCATTCAGTCAAGGATCAAGTAGGGCCTTAATTGGTTGTAATGTAGGCTGCGGGACGGGTAGGGTACTTTTAGATATAAGAGTGACTAAACCTCTCTAAGCACTTTAATACATACATTTTATTCTTTTAAAACCCCACACTTATGTCAAACCATAACTCCACATTTACATCAACATACATTAACTTCCTATTTCTTTAAGCACAAATGCATCAACAGTCACCACTATCAAGGAATATTTTTCACAAACATACAACTATTTTTTCTTTCTTTTCTTATTCAATTCAAGTGGCTCTTACTTTTTCAAAACAAGTGCACCTTTCTCCTTAATTCAATCTTTCCACTCAAAAGCCAAACCAACCACCCCACACTTTAACTTTTACAAAGCTCATAATCAATTCAATTGCTCATGAGAGGTAAAAGGTTCAAATAGATGGTTAATTCAAACAAATGGATAAGGATTGTAATGTGGTTGTCAAAGAAATATGATTACAGTCTCAAAGGGGTTAAATAAGATACATAAATATTAGGTGGGTAAAACCATATAACTAGCTCAACAAAAAAATGCCTAAATCACTTCCAAGACTGAACAACACTACTATTTCGCTTTGATAACACATGGGGCAAGTTTTAGACATCAAATACAATGCACAGAATACATAAAACCTTACTCACACATGGCACATAACTCACTCAAGATTGGACTATCAAGACACTCTAGTCAAAGCAGTTAAGCAAAGTTAAAATCATACAATTTAAGGTGCTTATGCAAGAGTAAAAAACTGAGCCTAAGCGTCACAGCTAAAGCACTCACTATTCGCAAGGTATAATAGAGTCAAGAGATATTGCTTTCAATTCAAAACACAGCACAAGGTTTCCTACACCTAGCCAAAATAAAAACTAACTACACTCTGTTCAAACAAAACCCTTGGAAAAGAACCATGGCACAAAGAACAACCAAAGGGGGATTAATACACTACCTACAAAAGAAAATCTTTTTGTTTTTTTCTTTCGACTTTTACTCCCTCAAGAAACCCGTCAATTAATATCCCTCGTCGGGAAAAGTCGGAAATTTTAATTTGTTTTTTATGGGTTTACAATTTTTTCTAACTACTAAAAAGCACTAAAAGGCAAACACTAACACATACATACAACACACAAATATCCCCCACCCCACACATTACGTTCTGGCATGTCCCCATGACACACAATTTAAAAGCATAAGGTAGAGAAAACTTCCCTGAATCTCTAGTCGGGGTCTGAATCAAAATCGGGCTCCATTCCACGCGCCCGAACTAGTGCACACATCCACGCGGACAACTTCTTCCCAACCTTCTTGGGGTACACCCCACACTTATCTTTCTCAATCACTGGAGCCTTCTCTTTTGAACTCTTCACTTTTAACTAAACACTTGTAGCTGACTTCTCCCTTTTCACTCTAGTTCCTATATTCATCTCAAACGTTATCGTCTCCTCACCAACTCTAAGCATGAGTTTTCTATCATGTATATCCAGTATAGCTCTACCCGTTGCTAAAAATGGTCTTCCTAGGATGAGGGGGACCTCCTTGTTCTCCTCCATATTTACCACTATGAAATCTACAGGAAATACAAACTTATCCACCCACACCAAAACATCTTCTACTATCCCCTCAGGTTTTATAGTCGTTTGGTCTGCCAACTGCAAAGATATTGGCACCGACCTTAACTCTATAATCTTCTTCTCCAGTTTTCTGTAAATCGACAATAACATTAAATTAATTGAGGCACCAGAATCACATAAAGATTTATCAAAGTTAAGGGTGCCTAAAGAGAAAAGAATAGTAAAACTCCATGGATCTCCACACTTTTGTGGGAGTTTGTTTTGCAAGATTGCACTGCAATGCTCTGTGAGCTTGACCACTAAGGTATCTTCTATCTTCCTCTTCTTTGTCAGGATCTCCTTCAAGAATTTGGCATAAGCTGGCATTTGTGAGAGAATTTCAGTGAATGGCAAATTTACATTAACCTATCTCAGCATATCCAGAAATCTCTCAAATTGCTTGTCCGTCTTTTCTCTATATAACTTTTGGGGAAAAGGTAGAACATGCATGTGATTTCTCTCTTCATTAGCTTCCTCCCTTCTTGAAGTTTTCTCCTTCTTCTTAGCCTCCTTAGGTCTTAGATGTGTCATAAGTCCAAAAAATAACATTTTTTATGTATTTATACTAAGTTGGGTCGGGCTCGGACGAAAATATCTTTTCCTACGCGAATTTGGAAAATAACTTTGTAAAAAAATACACAGGCACGCTGCATGGGGAAATGCGCCCGGCGGGGCGGTTGTGGGGAAATCCAGAGAGCTTTTAATTTGACAGGAGCAGAAAAATGTGCAGCCACGGCTATGAAAGTTACTTAGAGTAAATCTTTTACGCTTGCTTTTTGATATCCATGCTCGGTCCTTGACCCCCGAATGCGATCCCGGATTAATACCTTGGGCTTTTACTCAGACTTCAAAGCTCCAAATCACTCGAATTAGCTCCATAATATTTACATAGCTCAGAATTCTCCTCCAAGGCATAAAATATACAATTAATGCGAAACACTAGCGATTAAAGCTCAAACTCTATTAAAATGCAGTAAATTAGAGTTTAATAAGCGACTAAAGTACGTAATTATAGCCTACCATCAATAACCGATTTTCATGCTCCCTTAATTTCTTAGCTTGCTCAAGGCAATATCTCATAGTTTATGAGATCGAAGTTATATTGCCCACTGGTATCTGCAAAACTTGTTAATTCCGACTCGCAGCCTTGGAAATTATTAATTTTTTTTCATAAATAATACTTTCAAATAAATTTGTTGCCTTTCACGATTCTTGTTTCCAGGCATTATTGTTTTTCCACTTAGGACTCTTGATGTCCTATAATTTTTTAAATTATTCTTGAATGTTCTTCTGTTTCTTTCAAAGACTAATAAGATATTTTTCCTAGATTCATTCATCATATAACAATTAGTACCCCCACTTTCACTCGTGACTTTGGAGTTCCGGAAGATCCCAACTTGATATCTATTATTGCTTACAAGTTTGCTATATGGAAAAAATATTCATCCTAGTTTCATCCATTTTACGATACTACTTTTTCATCCATTCTCAAATACCTGGGTTCAAGTTTCCATTTCTTAACTTTAACCAACTCCTTTACTCTATTGAGCTCCTTGTGATGGTTCTTTAACAATAATTTAAGACTTTATCTGCTTATGGGTGCACCATAGGTATACTACCATAGCCCGTAAGCTTCCAACACTCGTGTATCAATGCTATCACAATGACACTTGCATTACCCCTTTCTATTTTATTCCGTGCAAAGTGATCACATATTAAAATGACTCCCTTATTATATACAATTCCAAGTATAATTCAAAGTACTCCCTCGTTCCTGCCAACATTTGAATTTAATTCAAATCACACATACCTCTAAGTTGTAAGAATACATTTAAGGTGCCCATTAAATATGTAAATATTAGATATATATTTTTAATATCCTTGATGAAGAATATCTTAACTGGTTCTTGCAATGATTCTTTAATTCCCTACAAATACTTTATGATATTTTTACCCATTTCATCACGAAGTTACCAAAAATTTCCTCTTCATCTTGACTCGTGAATAAGAAATTTTATTTCCAAAACCATCACATTTAAGGTGAACTTCTCCTGTCCCGATGCTCCCCCACTTAAGAGTAAACCCAATTCAAACTCTTACTTGTCACTCAAAGTCTTTATTAAACTGTCATCTCACAGAAAACTTACCGTTGACCATCTACATGACCACCCACTACTATAGGCTCTTTATTCCTCAACTAGAAATATCTTTAGTTTACCGTTTCAATCTTTGATCGCACCTTGAATTCTTTATTTCATCATTACGCATATATGCTCAATATTCTGACAATAAGATAGATTGGTTACTAGTTGAAACATATATTGCTAAGTGCCATTATTTTTCGCCCTTACAACATCATTATAGCTAGTACTTCACTCTTTCATGTTCACTCTACCGTTGAAATTTCTTCTAACATTTCACCTTACAATCCATGCTCTAATACAGTTCTAGCAAGTATGACTACCTTGCGCCTCTCATCTCATGCATAAATATTTAGTCCTTTTTTATTTATGAAATCAAGTAAAGAAGCAAAGAAAGTACAACTCATTGAGTAAAAAAGTATGCCAACTGACAGAAAAGTACCTAATAATACATATATCCCTTTGGTTACTCATTTGTCATGTTGTAAGACCTGTTGCGATAGATGAAGCAACATAGTACATAAAACAGTGCAAAAGATCAAGAAAAAATAGATACAATCATTAATATTTTATTGAAAAGTTTGAAAAGTATATAATATTTCAAAAGCGATAAACACCCAAAACAGAAAACCCTAAATATTTGTTTGGGAAAAATGAAAACTCCATTAAGAAATAAATATTTAATAAAAATATAAAAATACGAAAAGCCTAAGATGGTCTTAACATCTTTACCGTTTATAAGTTTATATTTGGTTCTAATTTTCAGCACCTGGGAATCCGAAAAATAATCTTTCAAACCCATAGTAAAAAGACCACAATTTTAACTGTTGAAAAGTTCCAATTTCTGGCCCCAAAGAATCCTATCATATTGAAAAATAAAGCTACTCTATCAAGAAACGAATATCATCACTCTATTCCTTTAACTGAATTTGAAGGGACGTTTTCAAATTTTTAAAAAAATCTAACACAAATGAAATTATTACCATGATATGCTTTTTGGTCGTTATCTACTCCCAAACACACTCCTACATTTTACACATAACAAACCCTTCTCCATTTATTCTTTCTCTGTATTTTTCAACTCTAAATTCTAATATTTCATTTCCTCTATAGACAGAAAATGTCGAGCGAAGACCATATATGGAAAGACAAAATGAAAACAGATTAAAGACGAAAAAGAGAAGAATAATAACCCACATCAAACATGATTCTAGGCCATGAAGTTGGAAATTTATTGTCAAATTGTTACACTACGGTAATACAAAGTATTGAGAAAAGAACTTGAATTGAAGGAGAAGAAAACTTGGAGAGAAAGATTACTTCATTCTATAACGACCCGGCATCGTTTTGAGAATTTAAGTCTCATTCGGTAGCATATGAGCAGCTTCGTATTATGTGTATTGACTTGCATGTATGGTTGAATTCAGTTACCGGATGATTCAGAGTGATTTAGGACACTTGGTCTCTAAAATGGAAGCTTAAGTCTTAGGATTTTGACCGTAGTCGGAACTGTATAAAGATGACTCCGGAATGGAGTTCCGTCGGTTCTGTTAGCTTCGTTCGGTGATTTTGGACTTAGGAGCGTGTCCGGACTGTGAATTTGAGGTCTGTAGCTGATTTAGACTTGAAATGACAAACGTCGAATTTTTGGAGATTTGGACCGAAAGTGGACTTTTTGATATCGGGGTCAGAATGCGATTTCGAGAGTTGGAACAGCTCTGTTATGTTATTTGGGACTTGCCTACAAAATTTGACGTTATTACGGGTTGGTTTGATAGGTTTCGGCGCGAGTTTTAGAAGTTGGAAGATTTGAAAGTTTATAAGTTCGATTCTTGGTGTGATTCGTAATTTCGTTATTGTTTGATGTGATTTGAGACCTCGAGTGAGTCCGTATTAGGTTATGAAACTTGGTTGTATGCTTGGACGGGGTCCCAGGGCCCGAGGTGTGTTTCAGACGAGTTCGGAAGGTTTTCGTGGTTGTGAAGAGGTCTGAGTTCTGGTGTAATCACACCTGCGGACCTTGGGCGCAGGTGTGATGGTCGCAGGTGCGAAGGTGGAGGCACAGGTGCGAGAAGAGTTGAACTTGGCAGCCTCCACAGATGCGGAGAATTTGTGCGCATTAACGGCTCCGCAGAAGCGAATATTTATGCACAGAAGCGAGAGGAAACGCAGGTGCGGTTTGGACGCGCGCACCTGCGATTGCGCAGATGCGGCTAATTATGTCGTAGATGCGGTCATGACTGGACAGAAGGTTATAATCGAGGGTTTGGTCATTTTTACCATATTTTGAGTTTTAGACCTCGATTTTGGGAGCTTGTTTGAGAGTTTTTCAAGCAAATTGTTTGGGTAAGTGTTCTTCACCTAGAATTTAATATATTCCATGATTTTATCTTTATTTTATCATTTAATTTGTGTTTTGAGTTAAGGAAAATGGTGGTTTTTGAAGAACAATTTTCAAAATGCAAAATCATGATTTGAAGGACGAAATGGTATCAGAATTTGATGATTTTAATATGGTTGAACTCATATCGGAATGAGTGTTCGGGTTTTGTGAAATTTTTCGGGTTCCGAGGTGCGGGCTCGGGGGTCGACTTTTGGACCGATTTTTAGATTTTGATAAAGATTGAGACTTTATGATCCGGAATAGTCTCTTATGAGTTTTATTTGTGCTTTGAAGTTATTTTGATTAGATTTGAGCCATCCGGAGGTCATTTCACCCGAGAAGTTCATTTTTGAGTATTAGTCTGTATTCTTTGAGGTAAGTATCTTGCCTAACTTCGTGTGGGGGAACTACCCCTTAGGATTTGAGTCTTCTATGCTAATTGTAGTCCGTGTACGTGAGGTGACGAGTACGTGCCCGGACTTATTTGTTGAAATTGTCCTTTTAGTGATTCTTAGGTCCTTGTATTTACTAAATATGCAGTTGTTCTCATTATGATTGTGTTTCTTAATTTCCAGTTTCACTTCTACCTGCTTTAGTTAGAATTAATTGCTTCATGATCCACTTTTGTGTTCATTTGATTCATATGTGCCTTAACTGAAATTGTATCTCTTCTATTGCCGTGTTATCTTTTCCCTAACTACTTATCTTTATCTGAAGTTATAATTATCTCTTCTGTAATTGTTCATCCTTAATTGAGGCTATGATTTTCTTTATACTGCTTATCTTTAATTGAAGTTGTTGTGTCCCTTTCGTGCTTGCCCAGCCTTAAAAGAAGTTTAGATATCCTATATCTTAGTTGACTTATCCTTATTGGAATTATTGACTCGTGATATCTCCCTCGTTGTTGAACAGTACTTTGTGGGACCGTTGTTACACATTATTTTCTCCCTTGTTGAACTGTTCTAATTATGACTAGCATTCTCTATGGTGGCAATTCCTTGTGAATTAGTTCCTCCGTTTCCTTGAGTTCTGGAATTTCTGAGTTAACGTATTTGTCATATCCTTATATTATTGTCATTGTTTCTTTTGTACTTATTGTGGTAATGCA
>AWOL01S0001087.1:2552-12736 GCA_000715115.1 Nicotiana otophora | reverse complement strand
CACATGGCACATAACTCACTCAGGATTGGACTCATCAAGACACTCTAGCCAAAGCAGTTAAGCAAAGTTAAGATCATACAGTTTAAGGTACATATACAATAGTCAAAAACTGAGCCTAAGCATTACAACTAAAGCACTCACTATTCTCAAGGTACAACAAAGTTAAGAGATATTACTTCCAATTCAAATCACAGCACAAGGTTTCCTACTCTTAACAAAAATAAAAACTAACTATACCCGATTCAAACAAAAGCCTTGGAAAAGAATCGCGACACAAAAAAAGGGGAAATTATTACACTACCAACAAAAGAAAATATGTTTTTTCTTTCGAGTTTAATCCCTCAAGAACCCTGTTAATATGATATCCATCATCGGCAAAAATCGAAAATTTTAATCTTTTCATGTTATTTTTTTCCAATTTGTTTCTCTGTCTCTAACTACTACAACTAACAATAAGAAAACATAAACTAATATACATACACATATCCCCCACCCCACACTCTAAGTTGTGGAATGTCCCCATGACACACAATTAAAAGGCATAAGGTGAAGGAAACTTCCCTGAATATCTAGTCGGAGTCGGAGTCGAAGTCGGGCTCTATTCCTCATGCCCGAACTAGTGCACACATCCATGCATATAGCTTCTTCTCAACTTTCTTGGGGTACACCCCACACTTATCTTTCTCACTAACTGGAGCCTTCTCTTTCAAACTCTTCACTTTCCACTCAACACTTGCAGCTGGTCTTTCCTTTTTCACCCCCGCTGCTACATTCATCTCAAAAGTCACAGTCTCCTCGCCCACTCTAAGCATGAGTTTTCTCTCGTGTATATCTAATATATCTATACCCGTTGCTAAGAATGATCTTCCTAGGATGAGGGGAACCTCCTTGTTTTCTTCCATTTTCACCAATATAAAATCTACAGAAAATACGAACTTATCTACCTGAACCAACACATCTTCCACTATCCCCTCGAGTATTAGAGTCGTTTGGTCTGCCAGCTGCAAAGATATTGGTGCTGACCTTATCTCTCCGATCTCATTATCCAGTTTCCTATAAATAGACAAGGGCATTAAGTTAATTGAGGTACCAGAATCACATTAAGACTTATCAAAAGTAATAGTGCTTAAAGAGAAAGGTATAGTGTTACTCCTTGGATCTCCACACTTTTGTGGGAGTTTATTTTGCAAGATTACGCTGCAATGCTCTGTGAGCTTGACCACTGAGGTCTCTTCTATTTTCCTCTTCTTTGTCGGGATCTCCTTCAAGAATTTGGCATAAGCAGGCATTTATGAGAGCACCTTTATGAATGGTAAATTTACATTAACCTGTTTCAACATATTCAGAAATCTCTCAAACTGCTGGTCCAACATTTCTCTATACAGCTTATGGGGGAAAGGTAAAGCAGGCATGTGCTTGTTCTCTTCATGTTCCTCCCTTCTAATTCTTTTCCTTCTTCTTTTTCTCAGCTCCATTCTTGCCTTTCTTCTTCTTATCAACCTCACTTTTCAGTTGCTCCCCACTTTGTTTTTCAAGTTCCACATCGTATTGGACTGGGGTATGATCTTCCAACACTTGCCCACTTCTCAACGTTACAACACCCATTGTTTCTTTGGGGTTTCTCTCTACATCAGTAGGAAGAGTACCTAGAACTCTCTCAGATAATATTATTGCAATTTGTCCCACTTGCTTCTCGAGATTTCGAATTGCCGCCCCTTGTACCTCAAATCTTTCATCAGTTTTTTACAATAAAGGCCTTCATGAGATCTTCTTGACCGGACTGATTGGGTTGTTGAGGCTGAAACTGTAGCCTCTGCTGATTCACAATACCAGGAGCTCCTTGTCCCTGAAATTTGGGGTTGTTTTGTTGCCATGCATTTATTGTACCCCCAGGTCAACTCCATGAAAAATTTGGATGACTCTGACCCATTGCATTGAAGTTATAATTATCCACAACATTCACTTCCTCAGTTGAGGCTCGACACTCATGAGTAGGGTGTCCTCCTCCACATACATCACAAGCTGCATGAGGTTCACTTTGTATTGTAGCTAAGGTCAACTTCTATATTCGTTTAACCATAGAATCAAGTTGTACTCGCACATATGTATTAGCATTAACTTGGTGAACACTAGTTGATCTTCTTCTTTCAGCACTCTTAGAGGGCCACTAATTAGCATCTTCAAATAACTCATCAATAATTGTAACTATCTCTTCTGGGGTTTTCTTTATCAACGGGCCTCCAACTGCATTACTCAATGTTCTATGCGAGGCTGATGTCAATCCATCCCAAAAGTCCTGGAGTTGCATCCAGAGTTCAATTCCACTATGTTGACACTTTCTTAAAATCTCCTTAAACCTCTCCCTTGCTTCAAACACTGTTTCAGTCTCTTTCTGGTAGAAATTATGGATTTCTCTTCTAACCTTGCCCGTCTTAGCTGATAAGAAATATTTATCAAGAACTTTTCTTGTCATCTCATCCTATGTTCCAATTGATCCCATAGGCAAGCTTCGATGCCACTGCTTTGCATCATCTTTGAGTGTGAAGGGGAATGCCTTTAAGTATATTGCATCTTATGACACACCATTGTATTGAATGGTGTTTATAATCTCATTGAAGTCCATTTGATGGTTGTTTGGTTCTTCGTTCATCTTTCCTAAGAAGACACAACCATTTTGAAGGGTTTGAAGCAACCTTTGCTTCAACTGTAAATTGTTAGCTGCAACTTGAGGTGGTCTCCTACTTGATAGGCCTTGATTGTAGGCCGGTCTAGAAAACTTTCCATATGGTCTCCCAGGCCTGGGAGCTATATTTCCGAACTGGTCTGTAGCCAAGGGTTGATTTTAAGCAATTCTCTAACCCCTCTTCTTCATAAATAATCTATGAAGCTCTAATAGCTGCTCTCTTAGCATCCCGTGCAGCTTTTCCTTGTTGTTGGGCTGTCTCTCATGTAGCCAAATCTACAGTATCATCATCGACTCCAGCCATAGTTTCTTTGCTTGAGGATTTCCCAACCTTTTCTAACTTCTCGGTGATATTTNTGGGCTGCCTCTCTTGTAGCCAAATCTACAATATCATCATCGACTCCAGCCATAGTTTCTTTGCTTTAGGATTTCCCAACCTTTTCTAACTTCTCGGTGATATTTCTTTCCTTCCTCAACTGTTGCAGTTGTTTTTCTATCTCGGGCTCATATGTTTGCACTTTTTTCGCAGGGACTCGAGTCATGCACCAATCTAATCCTGTAGCCTGCGCACAATCAACGAGCACCAACCGTAAAAAGGGAAAAATAAAATAAAAAGAGAAAAATTTCCTAAATTACCACTACAAACTATTGGGCACACTATTGATTGACAATCCCCGGCAAGGACGCCAAAATTTAACGAGCGCAAAACACACACTTAAATATGCTAACTAGCAAAATATAGTATAATATAGTATCGTATCCACAAGAATTAGATTTAAACAACATTCTTGTAGTTTCTAGCTTGATTGCTATCCAAGATGATCAACAATTGAGATTTATATGATTAATAACTAAAATTAACAATCTAAAGCTATTGACTAGTGACAACCATAACAATGAGTAAGAAAATAAGGTTATTAGTGGGAGAAGATAGGGTGTGGATAGGATAGGTGCAAGATAATTGTTTTGGATCTAACTCTAGATAATTCTCATTTAATGTTCAAGTGAGTCTCTCGAATTCACTCGATGATTAGTTCAAACGTTCAGCAAAAATGCTTCTCTCGATTAAGTCTTAACCTCAAACGATGAACCAATTTAAGCACGTGAAGATATGCAAGAATGCGTAGTGGATTGGTCTTTAGGATAACCTCTTTCAATTATTATCCTAACTAGGTTTAATCAACAATTCAACTAGCCTCTTCTAATTACTAAGAAGAATTAATGAACTCAACCAACAAAATAATGCAAAGATATCACAAGTTATGCCTCTCTCGATTATATGAACAAGTGAATATAGATGCAATAATTAAATCATCCAAAAACGCTTCAATACATAAAATTAGAGTTATAATCCACAAACAAATATCAATAAACCAAATCCATCAAACCCTAAAGGGATCTTCTCCATAGATATGGAGCAATTCATCACAAATATGTTTAAAGTATAGGAAAATATAAAACGATCCAAACTCGGGGCTTGAGTGAGGATTGAATGATAAACGCCTTGTGATTTTCCTTCTCCAACTCCTACTTAGCCTCCTTAGGTAAATTATGTCCAAAGTCCCTAAAATAATATTTTTCCATGTATTTATACCAAGTAGGGTCGGGCCTAGACGAAATCAGCTTTTTCTAGCTGAAAATAGGACATTTACATTGTAAAACATATATAGGCGTGCCGCATGGGGCGACGCGCCATATGGGGCATTAGTGGACATCTTCAGAGAGCTCAACAATTGATAGGCAGGAGAAATTGGGCGGCCGCAGTGGCCCATGCATCGCTCCACACGCCGCAGTAGTGGGGTTTTCTCAGAGTACGAATGCAACTTCTATTTTTGATGTCCAGACTTGGTCCTCCACCCCCAAAAATGATCTCAGCTTAATACCTTGGGCATTTACTTAAACTTCAAACCTCAAAATAGCTCGAATTAGCTCAACAACATCTACATAGCTCGGAATCAATCATACAATACATAAAATAGACAATTAATGCAAAGCACTACCAATTAAAGCTCAAAACAAGTAAAGTGAAGTAAATTAGAGTGCAATAAGCGACTAAAATACGCAGTTATAGCCAACCATCAAGCATCCTAAGTAGAGTCTATAACCACCAAAATAGTAGGTTTAAAGACTCCTGGACCATAGGTATGGGACGAGTAGCGCACACACGAGAGATGACTTAGAATTGAATTAGAGCGCTTTAAGTAAACAACTTTAACATAGTAATCGGTTAGCAGGGGATGATAGTTTGTTCACACTGAATAATATGAGCAACCCTTACCCTGAAGGAGTTGCGAAGTATTATTTATGTTGCACGGGGTGATCCTTTAGGCCAAAAAACATAGGACACCCTTCCTTTACATATTTATTGTTCACACTTAGTCATTGAATATTGAATAATTAAGTTGTACCTTGTAACCTCTAAAGACTTGTATTGATTATCTATAAAGTTTAATAGTTGACTAAATTATTTTTACACTTGTTCACAATAGAACCTTTAAACTCCCTGTCTTCCCACACTTATATGATCACTTAGGACGATTGCAATCCGATAATCCCACATTGTAAAATTTGGCCAAGACTCACAGTTGTGGACCTCAAAGAGTGCCTAACACATTCTCTTTGAGGTAATTTGAGCCCATACATGACCTTTGGTAAAACGGACAAGCTGAAATAGAGTTATTTGCAAATGGGTGCCCTAATGCACCTCAAAATTGTTAGGTGGCGACTCTTCTCTTTTAGTACCCATTTAAAAGAGTTGTCACATGTCGAAGTCCGCTTTCATGAGAAAAAGAGGCGCGACAGCATGGCGACTCTGCTAGGGATTTACACTTAGGCTCTTACCATAATGAAGTTAACTAATGTGGATTAACGGATTATTTGATGACATGTAAATATTTTCCCTTATTTTCCCTTATTTGTTTAAATTGCTATGAAAAGTACATCCCCTGCCCATTTTTCCCTTTATTTGCTATGACATGCACATGCTCTCTCCGTTTCTTTCATCTTCTTTATGACTGCTATATCACGTTTTTCCAGTCCTTATCTCACTATTTGCTTCATTTAGTTATGATCTCGCATGTTTTTATAAGTTAAACCGACTTCTCTATTTTGTCTTTCTCTTTTTCTTTTCCTTCACCTATTTATATTGTTTACTATTTTTATGCACTTTCATCATGTCAATATTTGGCAACGTGTTACTAGTTTTGCATAAAGCATGCAGCCAACATCATACTCCACTCGTTCTTATAATCAACATAGCGGTTCTTGATGAGTGTCCAAGCTTTCCTTAAACAATATCCTTTTAAACTGAAAAGGCTTAATTGCAGTAGACTAGTCGATCAACGGTGCAATCGACGATCCTGTGCCTTTCCCACTCAAGTTGTCTACTTGAGAGTTCTAGTAGACCTTTCTAAAAACCACACTCTGATTTGAAACATACATGCATCATGCTAAACCTTGTATGGATTGCGATGTCGTTGACTTATCAACCCACTTAGATGAACCCTGTCCGAATTCCAACGAGATTTCCATAATCCCAAAGGACATCGTCACGTTATGTGCATTACTTGGAGAAACCGTGCCAGTATGTTGATTATTATTGTGTAAATAGTCAAATATGGAGGGGGAAAGGGCTAACTTTTATTTATTTGTAGAAAATGAAGCATGAAATCCCCAGGTTCAGTATTGTCCAGAATATCCCGCGTTTGCTAATTGCCTGGTAGAAAGACCTTTTACCCCGTGACAAAAACCATGTGAGGAGGGTACTGGGTAACCTGCCATTTTTGCTGAACATTCAATCAAGCAGGGGACTGATCGAGGCTGCTACCATGTTCTGGGATGAGAAGAGAGCTATTTTTTGATTTGGCAATATAGAAATAACTTCTCCTGAATAAAATAGGGGCTTTTGCCAAGTTACCATGGGATAGTCCAGGACTATTGTTGCCAAAAAATTGTGCTCCATGAGGTTTCCTAAATATTTTAGGTTTTAAGAAGAACGACGAACTGGTCTGTCTGAGGAAATCACACATCCCCTTTGAATTTCTCTATGAACGTTATGAGCATAGCAAATCATATCACCTTTTATCAAGATGAGCGAGCCATTACCTCTTTGGGATGGGTGCACTGCCTAGTCTAAGTCTTTATAGTCTGTTTGTTGGGTTTGTTGATCTTTACAATGCAAGGGGGAAGAATTCATACTCCCTTAGATATGGTAGCCAGAAACCTTAATAGAGCGTATTGAGGGGCAGAAGTACACTATCATCCCGATAGTCCTAGCCAACACTTTGAGGGTTATAGTCTATTTCTTCAAGATTGGTTGTTGGAACACTTTCAGATGGGTGATTATCACTAGGAGCTTCTGTGAAGGCCACTAAATTAATACATAGCTAGTCATCATCCATAGAAGATGACATTTATTTAAGATAGGTTTGCAAAGCCTGGAAATGCTGTAGGCTGGGTACGTTTCTTCAGCAATCCGACAGACGAGCAAGTGCATTGGATGTTAGAGTGATTTCCTAGTAGCGAGTTCATAATCAGGTCCAAAGGAACAACTCACCTAGTGCTGATCGGGATGCGGGGTATCTACCCTCATGCTCTTATAAGGGTAATGAGGCAAGCTAGGAGGAAACAAGTCATGCCTCAAGTTTCCAGAATGGTTCAGTATAAAGCAAATTTCAAAGGAGATGTCATCCCATTCAGGTTTGAACCCTAACACATGTGGAACCAAAAAATCATCGTGGAGGGAGAGACTATCGATCCACACAGGTATCACACCGGTCATATGTACTACTATCTATCGTGGTTGGAGGACGAGATAGCTGGGGATGTCAAATCGTGGGTCAATTTGAAAGATAGGATCATAGATGAGGTGGCTGAGGTGAAGATGAAGTATAAAAGGCTACATAAAAGGGTGTTCGAATCTAAAGCTAAACATCTAGAACATCATAAGGTGGATATGGAAGCGATCAGGGAATGGAGTGAAATTGCAAATAAGTCGATAGAGAGGTTTGAACATCTAGAGCAAGCACTGATAGAGCTAGAGGGGAAGATAAGAAAGAGGCTTTGGGATTGTCAAGGCATGGATTTGGATGAAGGAGGGATGTTGGAATTTGCATACTTGATACTCCACATGCACGATTTGGGAAACGTGATTTATGGAGTCAAGAGAGCCAAGCATGGAGAAGGTCCTTCAGGGACCAAGTATACTAGGAGATAATGTCTTTATTGGTTTCTAGATTAGATTAGATTTCAATTTAATAAGGCTTAATGTCATTAATGATTTTATAATTATTATCTCGATTTAGTAAAAGATTGATTTGGCTTATTTTCGCATTAATAGAATGATGCAAACGTTGGCATGAACTTTCTCTAAGTCTATGTGTCGCTTAGGCCTACCTCGGGCATAATGAGGTCCCCAAACTAGGACACGAAGTTTGCATGACCTTACGTGATACCTGCTTAAATACCTTACTCAAAGACTTTCAATTAGGAGGTATCTCAAAGAAGAAAGAAGTAGTTGCTGTGATTCTAGCCTAGGGCCCTAAGTCTCCCTTTACATATCAAACACCTCCACCCACATATCAACACTCACCTCCAAAATACCAATGCACAACCACCACCTACCATACATATAATACCCAACCTACAAATCATCATTCACCTCCTCTCGCCTGCCAAAACTACCCAAAGCCATGACTAAACTTTGACCGCATATTTCCCACACAATACACCCCAATCGCAGAACCCATAGCCCAACTGTAAGACAGACTAAAGGTTGCTGGATACGTCACCCTAACAAAACTTGTGCTTGCCATTCAGGCTTGAAGGGTCATACCATTGACAAATGCTGTATGTTGAAAGATAAGATTCAGACACCAATCGACACCAAAGTCATACAAGCAATAGAAATCGCGCCAATCTTCCGTAATAACCCTCTTCCTGACCATAGGGGCGAGAGAGTGAATATGATAGAAACTGATGAGGAATGGGATCAAGAAGGATCCAGCGGACTTATTCTCCCAAAACATCTCCTGTCACCCTCTCGCTGATTGTGGTGCAAACCCAGGCACCATTTGAAGTCGAGTGATGAGTGGTGATTTTACTATTGATTTTAGTCTCTTTTCTTTTGTTTTTGCATCCGTAATTATAATATGAGGTTGTTTATTTTGTGTATTGCTAGATTTTCAGGTAAATGATGGCTTGAAGGGAGTGAAAATCAAATGAAGTGAAATTGTGAAAAAAAGATTAAAAGAAGTGAAACTATTCTTTGTCATGCTCATGTTGTATATGCTTTTACTAAAACCGTATCTGCGCAGTCAGGTCGCATCTGCGGTCTCACATCTGTGAGAAAAGGTCTGCATCTGTGGAAGAAGGACAGCGAGGCAGAAATCACATATGAGGTCGCACTTCTTCGCTTGGAAACCGCTTCTACGATGCGCTTCGCTGTCCTTTTGTCCGCTTATGCAGAATAGACATTTCCACCAAAATTTGCTTCTATGAGTAGGTATCCGCTTCTGCAAAACCGCGCCTGTGAGGATTCCACAGATGCGGTCGACGGGCTTCAGACCTGGTCAACTTAGGCATTTCACATTTTTTCCATTCCAAACCCACAAATACACGACCTAGCTTATTGGAAACACATCTTTGGCTTATCTTTCAGTCTCTTGAGTAGAGAAGACAAGTTTTGGTTGAGAATTTAGTACCTATTTATGTTCATTTCTTCATTTCTTTTCTTTGTATTGAATATCTAAGTCTGTAGTATTTTTTCCAATACTTGAATCTTGTTTATGGGAATATTCATATTTAAAGTTTGGATTAAATATCTTATTGTGATTATGTATTAAGCAATTTTTATTTATTATGAAGTGTGTTATTGTTTCTTTAATTATTCTTGTTCTTTAATGTTTCCAATAAATTAGCTAACCCTAGGACTCGCCCATTAAATTATAATTAATTTTGGAAAATATAATTTGGGGTGGGGAAAGATTAATTAACAAGAACATGAGGTGTTAACCGTCACATTATAGATTCTACTTAGGGATAGGATTGAACTACTTGTAGCCATATTTGGGTGTGCTTAACCTCTTACTTATTTTAGGGATAATTCAATTAGTAAGTCTTGTTAGTCTTCGGGAAAAGCTAATAAAGAATTATTACCCGAGGCTAATTAACATAAACTCGCTCATATTTGCAAAATTGTGAAATACGTTGGATTGTTACTTAAGTGTAATTTCCCGATGCATTCATGCTTGTAGCCATTCATCATTTTACTTTCTTTCTAGGTTAGTTTATATTTTTTCATTTAAATATAAAAATTTCTCAAAAACCCTTCCTAAGTGTTTGGCTAAGCATAATAAGTGATAATTCTCATGCACGCCTAATCGCCTACATATTGTTCTCTGTGGGATTCGACCCCGACGTTTAGTTGGGTATATTATATTGCATGCGATTGTGTCCATTTACTTTTTAGTAGTGGATTTATACGTCATCGGCGAGGTAGCTA
>AWOL01S0001086.1:0-21769 GCA_000715115.1 Nicotiana otophora | reverse complement strand
TGGTGTAAATCAATTTTTGAAAGATATATCTTGGGGACCTGGGCTTCAGGTCACAACAATGTCTAAGTACGTAGTGAATGGTTATAAGTTTCATACGGAGGATTGCTCGAAGAATAGAAATAGCAACAACATGGGGGTGTGGGTTCAAGGTGGTGATGTCAACCAAGTTGGATATATTGATTATTATGGTGAAGTCAAAGAAATATTACAACTAGAATATACAGGTTAGCCATATAAGAAATTGATACTCTTTAGATGCAAGTGGTTTGATCCAAATCCAACAAGAGGTACAAAAGTACACCACCAATACAATATAATTGAGGTTAATCATATGAGGGAGTATGATCCTTTCATAATTGCACATAACATCAGGCAAGTGTATTATGCTCCTTATCCATTGCGACAGAATAAGTCTGATTGGTGGGCTGTAATTAAAACTAAGCCTGTAGGTAGGGTGGAAGTTGAGAATGTGTTAGATGTTGTATATCAAAACGATATCTCCAGTGTTCACCAAATAGTGGACGATCAGTTAGAAAATGATTTGGAACATCCTGAACGCAATTGGAAGAAATTGATATAAATGAAGTAACAATTATAGAAAATGAGGACAAAGAATCAACTGATGAAATTGAAACAAGTGAGGACGAAGAATTCTCGGACGAGGAACAATACGTCGACGAGGATTAATAAGTTGGTTTTTTAAAACATTCTCGTGTTATAACTTGTTTCTTATTTTGTCATTCTAAATATGTATTATATTATGCAGTTGGCAGGCAAGGGTCAAGGCAACAATGACTGTAATGACCTGACCAGTCGTTTTGAGTTCTAGCGCATCGTTCGGCAGTTTGAGACCTTGAGTAGCTTCACTTCATGTATTATTACTTGTACGCATGGTCGGGGTTGAATTTTGGGAAGTTAGAAGTTGATTCAAAAGGAAAATTCTCAATTCGGAAGCTTTAAGTTGGAAGATTTGACCAAGGTTTCACTTTTGAGTAAACGACCTCGGAATCGGGATTTGAAGGTTCCAATAGGTTTGTATGATGATTTCAAACTTGGGCGTATATTCGAGTTGAGTAACGGGTGGTCCTGAAGCATTTCAGCGCTTATTGTAAAACGCTGGCATTTTGAAGGTTTTAGAATACTCTATGATTGATTTGAAGTGAACTTTGATTTTATTGATGTCTGTATAGGATTCTGAGCCTTGGAATAGGTTTGTATCGTGATTTGTGACTTGCACGTAAAGTTTGGTATCATTCCGGAATGTTTAAGCATAATTCAAACGCGTTCGGCAAAGTTTAAAAGTTGAAATAGGTGTTTTGATCGTCGATTCGTAGTTTGGATGTTGTTTGGTGTGATCTGAGGCCTCGAGCAAGTTTGCATCATGTTTTGGGAATGGTTGGTATGATTAGACGGGGTTCCGGGGTCCCCGCGTGTATTTCGGATAGGCTACGGGTCATTTCGCCATGTTTGAGCTACTGTTTTTAAGATCTGGTGCTTCCTTCTTCGCGATCACGAAGAAAGGGCCGTGGTCGCGAAGAGCAAAGTGTTGTTCCATGCCTTGTGAATCGCGATCACGGAAGGCAATTCTCGATCGCAAATAAGGATTTTCAGCTGTTAGTGGGCTGATTTCGAGAGTTTATATCTTGCAATCTATAAGGAATTCTGAGATCATTCAAAAATGAAAGTTGTAGCCTTGGTGTCTAGTTTTCAGAAAGTCAAACCATTTTTCATTTGGAGTTTTATACAAAACGTTATAACCATTATACTAGAGGATGTATAGAGGAGTTCAGCTTGTCCTTCATGATCGCTATTGGTATTCCGCGATCGCGAAGGGCAATTTTGAGCTGAGAAAAGTTGTGCTTCGCGATCGCGAAGGGTAAATACCTGGGCAGAAGCTATATTTCGGGGGGTTTGGCTCCTTTTTACCTCATTCCTTCTATGGGAGCCGACTTTGGGGAGATTTTGGAGTGTTATTTTCATCATCAAAATTTAGGTAAGTGATTTCTACACCTTGTGAGTTAAATACAAGACTTATATATAGATTTAAATATGGAAATTAGTAGAAATTGTGGGATTTTGGGAAGAAACCCTAGAAATGGTATTTTTAGATTTTGACCACGAAATTGGACATGGAATTAGGATTAAATTATATATTTGAGTTCGTAATATTATGGGTAATGATTATCTTTGAACATTTTCGGAATCCGAGCACGTGGGCCCGAAGGTTGACTTTATTGACTTTTCGAGCGGAGTTGGTAATTGTTATAAATTGATTACTTATGGGTAATAGAGTATATATTTATGGATTTGCACATTTGTTTGACTAATTTTGGAGAGACGGGCATTGGTTTGACGTGTTTGAGTGGCGTTAGAGCCGGTTATAGAACTTCGGAGCGAGTTAAGTCTCCTGTCTAACTCTGTGAGGGGGAAACTACCCCTCGGTGATGTATTTTTTATGTGCTACTTGTTGCGGGGGCCATGTACGCACGAGGTGACGAGAGTCCGTACGTAGCTAGATTTATGTTATGTCCGGGTAGACTTAGGTTCCCGCCATGCTATAATTGTACTATTTGATTGTTTCTTGCCTATTAAATTCCTTTATTTTACGTTGCGACTTGAGGCTAGACTTTTGTAGAGTGATAGACTTGCTATTGGAGAGATTTGACAGGCTTTATGATTAGTCGCAAAATAATTGTACTCGTCTTACGAAGTTCTCCCACGTTATGCGTTTTCATCAAAAGGTTTCCCTTAAAATTTATAACTTACACGTCTATTTGTGAGTGGGGTCAAGGACCAGTTAAAGCTTCTTATTCTAATAGGATCGGGCTGTTC
Organism: Nicotiana otophora; assembly: GCA_000715115.1. Taxonomy (NCBI): domain Eukaryota; kingdom Viridiplantae; phylum Streptophyta; class Magnoliopsida; order Solanales; family Solanaceae; genus Nicotiana; species Nicotiana otophora. Next base: position 18,937 of record AWOL01S0001086.1, on the reverse strand, counting down.
ACCTCTATAATAGATACATCTATGGTTCATGTCGTTCGACCCTCGGCAGTGCGCACATTATGATGGGATCATGTCGTTCGCCTCGGCAAGATTATGTATCACACTCTCATGGGATTGGTCCGTTCACCTCTGCAATATAATAGATGTATCTATGGTTCATTTCGTTCGACCCTCGTCAGTGCACATATTATGGCGGGATCGGGACGTACCCCTCAGGATTTCTATAATAATTACTCTTATGAAATCGTGCGTAATAATTGACAAGAAGCTAGTATATCTGTGAGTTTTTCTAATTTGAACTGTGACGACCTATCTGGTAAGGTCCATTATACATATACTCCGATTGATGAGGTAACTACTAGCTGAGAGCTTGAGTTATTGCTAAGAGGAGAATTGTACCATGTATTTATACTTGTTATTTCATTTATTTACTTTGACTCACATCTGTTTACTTCTACAGTGTATGTCTTATTGGACCACTAGTAAGTGTCGATGTCGACCCTCATCACTACTTCTCTAGGGTTAGTTTAAATACTTACTGGGTACGCGTTGATTTGCGTACTCATGTCTAGTGGCCTTTTCGGAGCAAAGTCTCAGCTATTACGGGGACTTCACCATAAGTTGCATTCCATATTATGATCCGCAGCCTGCAAAGCCTCCATCAGAGTTATTTATATTCTCCTGTCCAATTTGTATTCCAGACAGATGTTGTATTTTATTATATTTCCTAGTTGATGCTCATGCACTTGTGACACTAGGTTTTGGGGTTCCTACGGGTTGTTCATTATTGTAGTTTGTGTAAATATTATCATTTACCTGTAAATTCTATTTCATACTATTTAATTTATAAAAATTATGATTTCAAAGTAATAAAATGAGTAATTAAAATTATCAATCATCGTTGGCTTGCCTGACATTGGCGTTAGCCACCATCACGACCTATAGTGGATTTTGGGTCATAACAGCTTGGTATCAGAGCATTAGGTTAACTTAGGTCTCAAGAGTCATGAGCAAGTCTAGTAGAATCTTGCAAATCGGTATGGAGACGTCTGTACTTATCTTCGAGAGGCTACAGGGCTGTTAGGAGCACTTCCCTTCTTGATTCCTCATCGTGCGATTTAATTCCTTTGAGGTTTATGCCTTTATTTTCTTCTTACTCAATCTTGTGCGACGTGCTGCGCTTGTAATTAATTAGGCATCGAGGAGTTGTAGTGGTACTGCAGACGTGGTGCAGGATGTTTCTCCCTACGTATTCGGGCAGGCTATCATCGGCCCTGCGGAAGGGTGTTCAGTCGTTTTAGCTTAGTATCTATATTTTCTATGGTTTCGGGCAGGCTATTATTGCACAATGTTGGTGTAATGATAGGGTGCCTATTTATATGTCGAGGCAGTGAATGACTAGAAAAGAGGATTTCTCAGTGCATGGTTTAGAGACTCGGCATTTAATTCTAGTGGAGGAAAGGCAATCAGACTATGGATGTTCGGGCCTTGGTTGATAAAGTGACGAGACTTGGTATTTTCGAGCATGGTGGAATTCTCATTTGTGATGTGGTATCGTCGTCCTTGTTGGAACGCATTAAGGTTCGCCGGTGTTATGGTCTTTTTTGATTTGCCTTCGGGTCAGGATGTTGGGAAGTGGTGCCTAAGAAGCAGTTGTCAGAGATAGCGGAGTGTAGTAGTTTCAGAATCGAATTAGTGTTTCTAGTATTGATGGCTAGAGAAAGATGAACTTCTAGGAGGTTTAGAGTTGGTAGCAATTCATTAGTCCCGGTGCTACAGGTATGGATTTGATTTGAGGCAACATTTGGGCAATGGAGTATAAGGAAGGACATGGAGGGAGGTGTCTCGCGGTGGTTGGATTACTAGCAAGCCAAGTATGAAAAGCAGAGGTTGAGAAGTTTCTTAAAAGAGATGGTTTGACCGAAGTGGGAGTGGCAGAGTAGCATATGGATTTTGTGGTAGGATAGCCACGTACCTTGAGGAAGATTAGAGCGATTTGTGAGGCATGGTGGAAAGTAAATAGGTCTACAGATTATAATTGGAATGGTGGTTACTGTACGGAGAAAGATTGAATATGGCATAAAGGAGTTTGCTTGAAATGGAGAGGGGTGTGAATATTTGATTATCGTTTCGGATACAACATGACTTTGAGTTTGGAAGGTATTGTTGGACTTCATTTGATGTCAATGGGGAAGGAAAAGACTTGCGCAACTAGTGGACGAGTATGGGCTCAGGAAGGTTTACTGAACTCGTGGTAACTATACTCGGTGCAGCATCGTTGGAAGATGTCGGCATGGAATACCACAAGTGGGTTATCTCCTGTGAGCACATTAGCAGTTGTATGATTTTGATAAAGTTTCTATGAAGAGTTCTACTTACTACTCGGCAGAAGGTCGAATATGCGATTGTGGCTAATAATTCGGAATGTTCATGAAAAGTTAAACAAGAGACTACGAGAAATTTGATAGGTTGGAGTTGCGAGATCATGGTAACTGAGAAGGAGGAATCTTTGTGGGTTCTACATTATGTGATGGTAGCTTAAAACTAACTGGGGGGCCCACCGTCTACGATTGGATCGCGTGATTGTTTGCTTGTGCGGTTTTTGGTTATCGGTACATTGGTGGGTTATTATGACTAATAAAATAAACATCAGGAAACATTCGAGTGAAGAACTTGATGAATGTGTGATATACTTCGCCTTATCGATTCATGTGCAGTTTTGAGAAGACTTAGAGTTTGTGCTTCTTGTGGATGTGATGTACAAGAAAAATAATTCAACCGATTGCTTCTTTGAAAGTGTTCATATGCTATCAATGCACTAGAGTTGGGTGATATATTCGGGACCAAGTCAGAATGGGTAACTCTCCACATCGGTTCTAATGGGTTCAAGAATGTAAGTGCAGTGTTTAAGGATTTTTGGGTTCGATAAGTGACTGAAAACCGGGATCTTGTAGCAGAGTGTGAAGAATACTTAGGGAATTTTCTATGTTATCATCAGGTTTACGGGGTAGTATTGTAAGAATGCTAGAAATAGCTTAGGATTCACGGAAGGTCTTGCAGAATGGGTGTACAAGTTGGAGATGCTATTGTGCGCTTGAGGAGGGTATGAGACGGTTCATGGGTATCGAGACGATGTGGTCTCGTGATTCGGGTCACTCGGGATGAGTGCTGATTGAGTTCGTTATATTTTTGAATAAAGCTATTATTATTTATAAGGCAAGTCAAGAGTAAATTGAAAGAAGTTGGGTCGGATAGTAATGGTTTAAACCAGCATGATTGTGGCAATGATTAGTTCCTTCGGTGTGTTAGTTATACGGGTGATTTGTGGCGGTACGTGTGGGCTTGACAGCCGCTATAATTTTATTGATTTGGGAGGTATTTGATTCTAATGGACTTGTTATGTGTAAATGGATCCCAGAAGAGTTGTGACGGTTTAGACCACAAATTGAGGTTTGTATTTTCTGTGGTTATGGGAATTCAACTGCATGTTGCAATGGTTCTTCTGAAATGAGTAAGTGAAAAGGTTCTAGTGTAACGACCCAACTTGTCATTTTGAATATTTACGCTCCTTCCAAATATTTGAAGTCTTGAATAGCTTCATATTATATATTATGACGTGTGTGAATCGTCGGTTTGGATTTTCAGGTGTTTCGGGATTAGTTTGGATGAAGGAAATTCATGTTGGAAGCTTAAATGAAAAGGGTTGACCGGAGTTTGACTTTTGTGCAAACGACCCTAGAATGGAGTTTTGATGGTTCCAATAGCTCCGTATGGTGATTTCGAACTTAGGAGTGTGTCTGAATATTTATTTTGAAGTCCGTAGTTGAATTTGGTTTGAAATGGCGAAAGTAAGAAATTGAAGGTTTGGAAGTTTAATCGGAAATTGACTTTATTGATATCGGGGTCGGAATCCGATTTCGGAAATTGGAGCAACTGCGTTATGTTATTTATGACTTGTACGCAAATTTTGAAGACATTCTGGATTGATTTGACACGTTTCAGCACAAGATATAAAATATGAAATTTTGGAAAATTTATAAGTTCGATTCAAGGTGCAATTTGTAATTTCGACATTGTTATATGTGATTTGAGGCCTCTAGTAGGTTTGTAATGTGTTTTGAGACTTGTTGGTATGTTCGGACGGGGTCCCGAGGGGCTCGGGTGAGTTTCGAGGTGGTTTCGGACCATTTCTAGGCCATTTCTAGTTACTGATTTTTGGCTACAGGGGTGTACAGTGCGATAGCGTGGACCTGTCCGTGATAGCAAAGAGAAAACTCGAAAAAATGGAACTGTGCATCGCGATCGCGGAAGCCTTCACGTGATTGCATAGAATAAAATCTCTGTTGCTCTGACCCAACTTTGGAAGCTTATATCTCGCAATCTATAAAATATTTGGAGATGATCCAAAAATGAAAGTTGTAGCCCTTGATGTCCAGATTTCAGAAAATTAAACCATTTTCATTTGAAGTTTTGTACTAAAAGTTATGACTAATACACTACATGATGTCTGAGAAGTATTTGGGAAGTGTAATAGAAGTTTGTGCTTCGCGATCGCGAGGAAATGGCCGCGATCGCATAAAGTAAAAATTCTCCAGAAATTTTTCTGCTTCACGATCTTGAAGAATTTTCCGCGATCGCATAGAGTAAATGACTGGGTAGCAGAACTTAAGTTCTGGAAATGAGTATTCATCTCATGCTTCATTGTTGATGATTTGGAGCTCGGGGAGAGGCGATTTTCGAGAGATTTGCAAGGAAAACATCGAGATTCGAGGCGTTCGGAGGCCGATTTGCGAGGCAAGGGCATACTGGAATAGAGAATTGCACGGTTTGAGGTAAGTAACATTTCTAAACTTGGAGCTGAGGGTATAACCCCGAAAATACGTATTATATGATTTATTTGGGGGTCATGCACATGCTAGGTGGCAGGCGTGTGGGCGTGCACCGTAGAAACTGTGACGTATTTGATTCCATGGAATTGTGTAGTCAAATAATCTTGGCATTGTCCATGTTCTTTCATGTGTTAAGGAAATCGAGCTGAGAATCATGTTAAAAATCATCTTGAGGCTATATGCCGATATTGTTGAGACCCACAGAGGTCGTATTGTTGTTGAATTATTTGTTTAAATTATAATTTTATACTCAGTCATGTTCATATGGTTGTGAGGTTATTTATGGGATCGGGTTGCATGCTGCAGCAGGCCTTATAGGCTTTATTATTATATGGATCGGGGTTGCACGCCACAGCAGGCCTTATGAACATTATTATTATGGGATCGGGTTGTATGCCACAGTAGGCCAGATTGGCTTATTATAGTGCTTGGGCTGAAGGAGACCCTCCAGAGTCTGCACCCCCACAGTGAGCGCAAATGATATTATATTTGGGATGGACTTCTCAAGGCATGGAGTTGTCTTATTTATTTATATTTGAGATGGACTTCCCAGGGCATGGAGTTGCCTTATTTATTTTTATTTGGGATGGACGTCCCAGGGCATGGAGTTGCCTTATTTATTTATAATTTCTCTGGGCATGGATCTTGCCCGAATCATTTATTATGTTTGGGATGGAGTTCCCTGGGCTAGATTGGCCCTGTACAATACTGAGTGACTGAATGTCAGTTATTATGTATATATATGGGATGGATCTTCCCTGGGATGGATTGTCCATATACAGTACGGAGTGATTGAGTACTCTCAGAGTGTGAGTACATGAGTTCATCACTATGTTGTATTGCATTAGATATGCATACTTGATATGTAGGCATAGAGAAGTATTTTCCTCATGCCATCTGATAATGAAATTTCTTATCTATCGTTAATGTTTTTGAGAAAAATTACAGATCTCAGACTTACTCATATTTCGGTGACTTTCGGCAAAAGATTTGAGTTTTACTATTATACTTGAAAAGAAAATGTTTATTTTCCCGAATTGTATACGCGCTGAGCATCCTATTATTGAGTTATTACTTGTGCTGCTTTAAATTGTATTGTTATGAGATGTTATTGGTTACTGGAGTGGACTCTGACCTTGGTACAAGCTCGTCACTACTTCCAACCTAAGGTTAGGTTTGTTACTTATTGAGTACAGGGGGTCGGTTGTACTCATACTACACTTCTGCACCTTGCGTGCAGATTTCTGATGTTGATGTTGCTGCGTACGGTGGGAGATGGATCTGAAGATGTACCTGCAATCTAGTCACAGCTGCCTGTTGTTCTAGGCAGCTTTAGAATTTTTAAATCTATTCATGTATATTTCAGACAGATGACGTATTTTTATTTCACACTAGTTTTTGTAAATTCTAATCATAGAAGCTCATGATTTGTACTACCAGTCCTTAAGAAGTGTATTAAAGTCAGTTAAATATTAATTGAACCGAATTATTGTTATTTGGCTTACCTAGCAGATGAGGTTAGGTGCCATCACGGTTAGTTGGATTTTGGGTTGTGACATCTAGCCAATGAAGTATTTATTCTACTAGTAGTACAGGGGTTATGATGAATTCTCGTATTCTCGCGTAGCGGCATGATAGGTGTAGTGAGCGGCATGAGAATTGGGAGTTGAGGATCAAGGTTGTGGTTTAATGTTGACAAGAATGTCACGAGCTCGAATAAGCAGGGGAGAATTCAGATGTTCAGAGTAAGATGGCATTTTCTTTAGAGTCACCTGAGAACTGCGTTCTATGTAAGAGGCTTTGTGTATTGATTTGCGGATTCTTGATTTTCTTTACAAAATTAGTGTGGTTGGTGGTTTGGAAGTGCAGACTTTGCTACCTAGTGTGAAAGGTCGTGGGAGAGTACCCCTCACAAGGAGATTTTTATAAGTGTGAAGTGTGACATGTTAGTCACTCGATTGTTAAAGATTGAAACCAAGTACGGGGATTTTTGGTAATATCGTTAATGTGAGAGTTTATTCTTGGAAGGCGCTCTATTCCTTTGGTTGTGAACTGTGGGAGTTGTTCCGGATTGAGACGACTTGATTATTCGCACATGTGTTGTGGTCCCATGTAGCTTGTGGTATTAAATGAGCAGGATGGCTCTCAAGATGCAGATCATATATTGCACCTTAGCTATGCTTGGGTTTTGTAGCGTATGCCTCTATCCGTCTCCCCAGGGTGGTAATTTCGCACTTAGCGTGCTTGTGGTCGATATTCGTTATTTTGTAGGTATAATCATTATGGCTTGATGGGCATTTCCTTAATTATTGTTATGTGTTGATCGGGTGGCACGCTGCCATGGGTATATTGTTTGGATCGGGTTGCATGCCGCAATGGTATCATGTTTGGATCGGGTTGCACGCCGCAATGATATCATGTGTGGATCAGGTTGCACACTGCAACAGTGAGATGTTGAGTACGGTTCCCTATATCTATTCTTGTGCATTTTGTTTCTCATTCTCTGAGAAGGGTTCATAGCGTCTGTTCGACTGTCTTATTCATTACGCGGGATGGATAGTTCCTTTCCAGAGTTCATTTTTTCTTATGTATCGCATTCGAGTTTATAGCTTGCTGGCGCATTGTTGGTGTCATATGAGATTTTGGTAGTGTTTGAGATGGCTTATTGCCTGAGAAACTTGTACTGGGTGAGACGAGGTTATTGGACCTGGGATCAGTGGGATCGGAGTTATGTAGGGTATATTGAGGAACATATATCGTTATTTAGTTCCGAATGAGGTAATGGTGCTTGTCAGATGACCCCATGATTTATTATTTTGGCAGGTGATTATGCGTTTCTACACATATCTTTCATCGTGGTGGTATTGTGAGAGTTGGAACAAGGATCACATGTGTTATGAGGCGTATTGCGGACATCATCGAGAAATTGTAGCTATTATGGTCAGAGGATGTTATTATAGGCATGTGAATTATACGGTGCATGGTGTGAATTCATAAAATGTATATGATCATGTTTTGGTACAGTGTGTAGTGATTGATACGGTGTTCGTATTTTAGAATCAGATCTTGTTGAAGAATTCAGAGGTTGGAATTTGGTTCTAAGGCTTATTGACTAAATAAAAGGGAGGATCTTCAGTCTGGCTCGAGTTAATGTGCTCAACTGGGTTGTGGTGGCATGGGTAGGTGCACAAGGTGTTGAACTCCATAGTAGTTCTTAACACGTTCGAGGACAAACGTATGTTTAAGTGGGGGAGAATATAACGACTTGACCGGTCGTTTTGAGCTCTAGTGCGTCGTTCAGCGGTTTGAGGCCTTGAGTAGCTTCACTTTATGTATTATGACTTGTACGCGCGGTCGAGGTTGAATTTCGGGAAGTTCAGAGTTGAATCGGAATGAAAATTCTCAATTCGGAAGCTTTAAGTTGGAAGAGTTGACCAAGGTTTGACTTTTGAGGATATGACCCCGAAATCAGGATTTGAAGGTTCCAATAGGTTTGTATGATGATTTCGGGCTTGGGTGTATGTTTGGGTTAAGTATCGGGTGGTCCTGAAGCATTTCGGCGCTTATTATGAAAAGTTGGCATTTTGAAGGTTTTAGAATTTCCTAAGATCGATTTGAAGTGAACTTTGATTTTATTGATGTTAGTTTGGTATTTCTAGACTTGGAATAGGTTCGTATCGTGATTTGTGACTTGCACATAAAGTTTGGCGTCATTCCAGAATGTTTAGGCGTAATGCGAATGCCTTCGGCGAAGTTTGAAAGTTGAAATAAGTGTTTTGATCGTCGATTCGTAGTTTGGATGTTGTTTGGTGTGATTTGAGGTCTCGAGCAAGTTTGCATCATGTTTTGGGAATGGTTGGTATGATTGGACCGGGTCCCGTGGGCCTCGGGTGTGTTTCGGAAGGGCTACGGGTCATTTCGCCATGTTTGAGCTGTTGTTTTTAAGATCTGGTGCATCCTTCTTCGCGATCGCAAAGAAAGGGTCGTGATTGCAAAGAGCAAAGTGTTGTTCCAGGCCTTGTGAATCTCGACCGCGGAAGGAAATTCGCGATCGCGTAGAAGGATTTTCTGTTGTCAGTGGTCTCACTTCGGAAGCTTATATCTTATAATCTATAAGGAATTTGGAGATGATTCAAAAAAGGAAGTTGTAGCCCTTAGTGTCTAGTTTTCTGAAAATTAAACTATTTGTCATTTAATGTTGTGTACATAAAGTTATAACCATTATACTAGAGGCTGGCTGGAGGAGTTGTGCAGCTTGTTCTTCACGATCGTGATTGGTTTTCCGCGATCCCAAAGGGCAATGTTGAGCTGAATAGTTGTGCTTCGCGATCGCAAAGCATTTTCTGCGATCGCGAAGGTTAAATACCTGGGCAAAAGCTAAATTTCGGGAGCTCATTCCTTCCATGGGAGCTGACATTGGGACGATTTTGGAGTGTCATTTTCATCATCAAACTTTAGGTAAGTGATTTCTACACCTTGTGAGTTAAATACAAGGCTTATATATGGATTTAAACATGAAAACTAGTAGAAATTGTGAGAGTTTTGGAAGAAACCCTAAAAATGGTATTTTTAGATTTTGACCACGAAATTGGACATGAAATTAGGAATAATTTATATATTTGAGCACGTGGACTCGAAGGTTGACTTTATTGACTTTTTGAGCGGAGTTGATAATTATTATAAATTGATTAATTATGGGTAATAGAGTATCTAGTTATAGATTTGCACATTTGTTTGACTACTTTTGGAGAGACGGGCATCGGTTTGAGCTTTTTGAGAGCCGTTGGAGCCGGTTATGGAACTTCGGAGCGTGGTAAATCTCCTGTCTAACTCTGTGAGGGGAAAATCACCCCTAGGTGATGTATTTGTTATGTGCTACTTGTTGTGGGGGCTACGTACGCACGAGGTGACGAGAGTCCGTATGTAGCTAGATTAATTTATGTCCGGGTAGACTTAGGTTCCCGTCATGCTATAATTGTACTATTTGAGTTGTCTCTTGCCTATTAAATTCCTTTATTTTACGTTGCGACTTGAGACTAGACTTGTGTAGAGTGATTGATCACGCCCAACTATGCCTTGTAAAAGGACTAAGCGGTCGCTGCAGATATAACCCGGTTCAAGTCCGAAGTCGAATCCCACAGGGAACTAACCTATTAACTACAACTTTAAATAATGCTAATGATGAGTTTAGACAACTTCCGGATGCAAGAGTTTTCTGAATAATCAGTGAAATTTATTTAGCTAAGGAAACGTGACAATAAAATTAGCAATAATCAAGACTAAAATTGAATTCAAGGGTAACAAAATCTAGAGCTATTGATTTCCCCAATTGCCGGATTAATTCTAAACTCTTTAGCTATAATCTCGCCATAGTACTCTATGAGGATTATGAGTTTCGGGCCACCGTAATTATCTCTCGATCAATTACGATAATTTACTAGAAGCATTCTCTCGAACTACTCTAGTTAACAATTTATGCAACTTAGAATTATCCCACCAAAGCTTCGTTATTTCTAACCCTACTTTTAAATTCAAGTAATTAATCTCTTAACTTACCCAAAAGTGGTGTTGTTCAACAACAATCTAACCAAGTGTTCTTTCTCAAGCAACAAAAGGTAACTAGACACGATTAATCAAAGCGCCTTTCAATTAACCACAATACAATACGCAGTTGAACAATCATAGAACAAACACGGCTCAGTTATAACAAAATAGAGTCAAGACTTCATCCAACAATTGGTTCCATCAACCCTAGATAATAGATTTAGCTACTCATACCAATGGAAAACAAATCACTAAAATAATTCATAATCAACAAATAGAAGTATGAAGAAGAAGATGAAAACGCTTAGGAAATTATCCGTCTTCTCTCCCTTGTTCTTGCCTCTAAAATCTTCTAAAACCAGCTATCACCGACTTCTGGGCGAGTTTGGGCTTCATATAGGTTTAAGTTAGTCGCCTAGGAAATTACATAATTAACCATGCGTGTTTGGCTTTCGTCCGCCCGTCCGCGGCTGTGGATTCGACCGCGGATTTCCACTGCCTTGAGTTCGTGGCCAATTCACAGCCGCGCACCTGGAGGGGTCGTCTCGCTTGCTTTTCTCCCTCCTTTTCGACCGGGCTAACCTTCGATTGGCATTCCACACTCCATGTTGACTCCAAAACACCCGTTAGCTCCCTCCTAGCTCGGAGTACCTCCTGCAAAGCATCAAATTCTTAATTAGAGCATTTTGTTATCTTTTTGCATTCAAATATCAATAAAGTGCGGCTAAATTAGAGTGTAAATAGTGTCTAAATTGCATAAGTATAGCCTACTATCAACACCCCACACTTAAATCATTGCTCATCTCCGAGCAATCAAACCATACTCTAAGAGGCCTAACTTCACTAGGCGACTTCCCTATTCGTCACACTAAGAATATTTCACATAAATTGAGGACATTAGTGCAACATCTACACCTCAAGAGTTGACTCCCTCTAGCCACGCAATGTTCCTAACCGACTTACTTACTCTAATTCAGAGGTCCAGACTTACCTCTCCTTCATGAATCAAGTGTCTGCTCACAACAAAAGAGACTCGTTTCACAATCAGTAAAATTCACACACGCTGAGGAACTTTAAAAGGAACAGAATTCACTCACCCTCAGAAATGACATTCTTGTGCCACATAAAATGCACCATGGGCTTGCCCGTAGTGTACTACTCTACTAATTGAGCTTACTCAGTCTAGGATCAAGTATGGCTTTATTTGGATGTAATGTAGGCTGCAGGTTGGGTAGGATATATTTGGATATAATAGTGACTACACCTCCCTAAGCAATTTAATACATTTATTTTATAATCAAGTCCACACATAAGTTAAACCAATATTTTCATCTTTAACACCACATATACCACCCCCCACGCTTCTTCTTTGAGCACAATCACCTTAAAAGCCACCAAAGAATTATTACCAATCAACATGATACACTATTAACAATGTTCTTCTTTTTTTTTTCTTTTTTTTTCACAAGTGGCTTTTCCAACAAGATATACCTTTCTCCTTATTTCCCTAGTTCCACTCAAAATCTCCACCAACTACCCCCACACTTTATCCTTTGTAAATTCATAGTATTTCAAGTGCTTACGAGAGGTAAAGGGTTCAAAAAGATGGTCAATTCAAACAAGGGATAGGGCTTGTAATGTGGTTGCCAAGGAAACAGGATTACTAGCTCAACGGGGTTAACTATGGTACATAGCAAATAGGTGGGTGGAATATTTATATATATGGTTCAACAAATAAATACCTATATCACTTCCCAGACTAAACAAGACTACCATTTTGCTTTGCAGACACACGGGGCAAGTTCTAGGCGTTAAATGTCGTGCACAGAATATAACAAGCCTCACACACACATGGCACATGACTCATTCCAGATTAGATCATCAAACACTCATATCAGGGTACTTAAGCCAAATTAAGAACATACATTTTAAGGCATTCTTACAAGAGTCAAAAAATGAGCCTAAGCGCCACACTAAAGTAACCGCTATATTCAAGGCATTACAAAATTAAGGGATCCTATTCTAATTCTGCCCTTCCTAATTAAAAATAAAAAGATAACTACACCCGGTTCAAAAAAAACCCTTGAAAAAGAACCGTGGTTTAAAGATAAATCAAGGGGGAATTGATACACTACTACAAAAGAAAATCTTTTTTTTTCTTTCGACTTTAGTCCCTTAAGAAACCTGTCGAATGATATCCATCGTCGTGCCAAGTTGAAATTGATTTATACAAATAAACTACGAAACTATCTACATACAACATACAACAAAGTATCCCCCACCCCACACTTAAAGAGATGGCATGTCCCCATGTCATACAAAGTAAAGTAATGCGAGGTAAAGGAACTTCCATGGTGGATCAGTCTTGATCGGAGACAGTGCCAGGGTCGAGATGACATGCTCTCCCTAGTGCGCGCAGCCAGCCCATGATTTTCTTTTCTGACTTCGCATTTTGGATGACCAAAACATCAACTCTAGCCCCCAACTCTGTGACGGAAGTGCGCAATCCTGCCATGTCTTGTTCTAAGGTTGTCATCCTTGTACTCTGTCTGACCTGGGATGGTCCTTCAGCCGCTGCAGCTTGTTCCTATGGGGGTGAGGCAGGTTCAACCTCCTCCTGCCCTTCATCTCCCTCTTCCAACGCATTAGAATCGTCACTATCAGTTGCCCCTTGTGCCACCGGGTCTTTCCCGATTGTCACTTTGTCTGCCCGGAACTTTGCTTCTTTCTTTACCATGCCATCCGCATTTGGGTTCTCAGGCACCCTTGCTGCCCGGCACAATCTAGTGATCAGAGAGGGGAAAAAGAACCCATACCTCTTTTGTGGTAAACGGACGAACATCTCAGACTAAATAACCTTGGCCACATCAAAGTCGTGGCATTAACGAAGTACCAGATCAAGGCAGTTCTCGGACCATTTACCTCTGTGGTGTTGTGGGATGGCAGCAAGCGACTATTGATGATGTACAACTAGCACTTTCCTTCAAAAGTGAGTGAGGCAGAGTGTAGACATGTGCACGGATAGTTCTGAAAAACATGTTCCATGTGATGGGTTCTCTCCTGTAAGTATCATAGAAATCCTCCTCCCCATTGAATTCAGGCAATCGATACACTCTCCCGATGGCTTCTATCGAGTCATCCAACCTCGTGTGTCGCACAGTGCATATTCTATCCTCATGTTCGAGGCAGTTGGCATAGAACTCTCGGATAAACATCAAGTTACCCTCCTCCGGCTCATCAAAAACGTTATCCAACCTGAGCCTGATCAACTTCTGATACATATTAGGGCACTCATCCTAGAGGGACGCCCTGTCAATACCCCTTTCCGGTACAGATTTTTTAGTGGCCTTCAAAATAAAATGGTCTTGGGCAGCTCTAGAGACAAACCTGGTATGATCAAACTGAGTTGCACTGGCCGGTGCCCGTGTCCGGGATGAACCTCTATGACCACTTGACGAGGCTACGGTGGTGCGTCTCTTCTTTGAAGGTGTCATGGTACCTACACAACAAAGACTACTATCAGTAATCGGCGAAATATGGGAACCAATGGCGGTTACTCAGACTTCACTCGCACACTTGGTCACAATTTACATTTATACTCATTGTGGCAATTCAACAAACATTTAAGGTGCATAGACCCCCCAAGTTACCCAAATCCCCAATTAGACTACCATTCCTCACAAACCCAACAATGGCTTCCCCCAAATCAACCAATTCAAATAGCCTCCATATACCACATATAAACCACAATCCAAATTCCAGACAAAAGCACCTATGATTTTACTACCCTATACATACAATAGCAAGGGAAAAGATTGAAAAAAATTACAAAAGAAAAGAAAAAGAAAAAAACTGAAAAGAAAAAAAGAATAATACTAAGAAAGAGGAATATAATCATGTACTTACTTGGAGATCTTGAGAAGAACGGAGGTTGGAGATTGGTTGAGTGGAGAAGAGAAGGAAGAAGAGAAGTCTTGTGTTGAAAGGAAAATATGGGGGAAGGGAAGGGTTTGGGGACTTGAAGTTAGGAAGGAAAGAAGAGAAGTGGGAGAGGTGGAAAGGGAAGTGGGGGTGGTGGGCGTTTAAGTTAGGGAAAATAATGGGGGATACAAAAACAATTTGACTAAAAATAAAAAGAAACTTACCTGGGCACGCCCCATATCCGCGATCGCATCCGCGGTCGCAGATGTTGGGCAGTGGAGAGCTTAAATTTCGCACCCAGATTCGCGGTCCTATCCGCGGCCATGGATTATGGGTAGAGGGGGACCAAACATCCATACCCCAATCCGTGGTCGCGGACGGGGGACAGAACACAGGCCAAAATTCGCGGTCCAATTCGCGGCCGCGGATCTCCATCTCCAGCCAATTTCTGTCTTTGCCGCATTTATACCTATTCTCGGGTTAATTTCGACCCCCAAATCGTTCGGATGCGCAAAATTTTCCCTGCACACTAGTAGATCGGTCAAAGTCGTTCAAAATCAATTACAACAACCAAAGTAAAAACAATAATGGGTTGCCTCCCAAAAAGTGCCTAAATTAACGTCGCAGCATGACGATTTACAACAAAACATGGGTTGCCTCCCAGGAAGCGCCTGATTTAACATCGCGGCATGACGCAAGCTTTCATTATCACTCCTCGTTCGCATATTGGGTCTCTTCTAAAGTTATCACCACTATATCCCCTTTCTCTTCGACCATTCCAAGGTAATGTTTCAACCTTTGCCCATTTACCGTGAACTTGTTTATCCCATCTTTGGATTCAATCTCTATAGCTCCACTTGAGAACACTTGCACCACTCTGAAGGGTCATGACCATCGGGACTTCAACTTACCCGGAAACAATCTCAATCTCGAGTTGTATAACAACACTAGATCTTCGGGCTTGAAGTTCTGATCTACGATATGCTTATCATGGATCATTTTCATCTTTTCTTTGTATAATTTAGCATTCTCAAATGCATGGAACCTGAATTCCTCGAGCTCATGTAACTCAGTGACTCTGCTGGTGCCTGCGGTCTCTATATCAAGATTCAACTGCCGCAGTGCCCAAAGTGCTTTATGTTCGAGCTCTACCGGAAGGTGGCACGCCTTTCCAAACACCAACTTGTATAGTTACATAACAATTGGAGTTTTGAACATTGCGCGGTACGCCCATAATGTATCATCCAGCTTCTTCGCCCAATCAGTCCTTGTTGCAGTCACTGTCTTTGTCAGGACACTTTTAATTTCTCTATTGGACACTTCAACTTGCCCGCTCATCTGTGGGTGGTACGGTGTGGCTACTTTGTGGCGACCTCCATACTTTTCCAACAGACGTGTGAACGTTCTATTGCAAAAATGGGTTCCACCATCACTGATTATAGCTCTCGAGGTGCCAAAACGTGTGAAGATGTTTTTCTTTAGGAAACGTGTTATCCCTTTTGCATCATTGGTTGGGAGAGCCCTCGCTTCGACTCACATGGAGACATAGTCAATCGCTACCAATATATATTTGTTACCATACGAGCTGACGAACGGCCCCATAAAGTTGATCCCCCACATGTCAAAAACCTCCACCTCTTGAATTGTGGTCATTGGCATCTCGTGACGGCGAGATATGTTGCTTGTCCTTTGGCATTCATCACAACGTTTTACCCAAGCATGGGCATCCTTGAACAGGGTAGGCCAATACAATCCTAATTCCAACACTTTTGCTGCTGTCCGGATTCCTCCAAAGTGTCCACCATATGGTGAAGCATGGCAAGCCTGCAAAACAGAAGGTTGATCTTTCTCGGGGATACACCTTCGGATCATGTTATCTGCACATATTTTAAACAATAGAGGTTCGTCCCAATATTATGCTCGACAATCGCGAAAGAACTTTTTCTTTTGAATTAAGGAGAGTTCATAAGGTACAATACCTCTTGCTAAATAGTTAGCAATATCAGATCATGGCGTCTCCTCCATTATCATAGCAAGTAACTGTTCATCAGGGAATGTCTATGTTATGTGTTCAACCTCTATTCTCTTTTCAGCTCCTTCCAATCTTGAGAGGTGGTCTGCTACTTGATTGTCTGTCCCCTTTCTGTCATGGATTTCCAGATCGAATTCTTGTTGCAAAAGAACCCAGCGAATCAAGCGTGGCTTGGACTCCTTCTTTGCTATCAAGTACCTAATTGTTGTATGGTCAATATAAACAATAATGTTTGAACCAATTAAGTACAACCTGAATTTGTCGAAGGCAAACACTACAACCAGCAATTCCTTTTCCGTTATAGTGTAATTGAGTTGTGCATCACTGAGTGTCCTGCTTGCATAATAAATCGGGTGCATCATCTTGTCTTTGTGTTGCCCCAAGACTGCTCCTATAGCATAATCACTAGTGTCGTACATGAGCTCGAACGGTTGCTCCCAGTTGGGTGCAACTATGATGGGTGTGGTCACCAATCTCTTCTTCAGCTCCTCAAAAATCAATATGCAATCATTAGAAAACACAAAGGGCTGATCCTTTACAATAATCTTACATAAGGGGTTAGCAATTTTGGAAAAATCTTTAATGAATCGCCTATAAAACTCGGCGTGCCCAAGGAAACTTCTCATTGCCTTTACCGAAGTGGGTGGTGGCAGCTTCTCAATAACATCAACCTTGGCATGGTCGACTTCAATGCCCTTGTTGGACACTCGATGCCCCACACTATTCCGTCTTGTACCATAAAATGATATTTTTCCCAATTCAGCACCAGATTTGTCTCCACACATCTTTTGAGCACTCTTCTTAAGTTGTGAAGACAATCTTCAAATGAATCCCCCACCACGGAGAAATAATCCATAAACACCTCCATGATATCCTCCACCATGTCAGTGAAAATGGCTAACATGCACCGCTGGAATATAGCCGGTGCGTTGCAAAGTCCAAACGGCATTCTCTGAAAGGAAAAGATGCCATATGGACTAGTGAAGGATGTCTTCTCTCTATCTTCCAGGGCTACTGAGATCTGGTTATACCCCGAGTATCCATCCAAGAAATAGACGTGGGACCGCCTAGCTAACCTGTCCAACATTTGGTCAATGAAAGGCAATGGGAAATGGTCCTTTCGAGTGGCTGTGTTCAGTTTTTGATAGTCTATGCAAATCTGCCACCCCGTGACTGTACAAGTCGAGATCAACTCGTTATTCTCATTTTGTACGACCATCATTCCTCCCTTTTTCGGCACATATTAGACAGGACTGACCCAGTTGCTATCAGATATGGGGAAGATGATACTCGCATCCAGCCACTTGATCACTTCTTTCTTTACTACTTCCTTCATATTCGGGTTCAGCCGTCGTTGATGTTCCCTGGAAGGTTTGTTTCCCTCTTCCAAAAAAATTTTGTGCATGCAAAAGGCTGGGCTGATACCCTTTATGTCTGCCATGGTCCAACGAATGGCAGTCTTACATTCTTGCAATACATGCAATAGTTGCTCTACCTACACAACTAGCAAACCAGATGATATAATAATAGGCAAAGTAGAATTAGGCCCCAAGAAAGTGTACCTGAGGTAGGCTGAAAGCGGTTTCAAGTCCAACTGTGATGGCTCATCTATTGATGGTTTTGCAGGTGGTGGTGCTCTCTCTTCTAAGCGTAGGGGCTCAAACTAAAGTTATCTTTTCCAGAATCCTTGACCTTCGAGAGCCATGACCCACTCTGTCAACCCTTCACCGTCCATCTCTTCCAAATTCATCAAGTAGGCTTCTGGTGGATCCTTGACATTATGGGTATCATCCTCTTCTTGTAGTATCACATCCATGGCCTCTGCTAGTGAGCAGTTTGCAAATTCTTTGGGTCTCCTCATGGATTGTTGAACGTTGAATATTATTTCTTCATTGTTCAACCTCATTTTCAACTTTCCAGTCTCACAATCAATTAATGTTATCCCAGTGGCTAAGAATGGCCTTCCCAGAATGATGGGTATCTCTTCATCCACCTGACAGTCAAGAATAACAAAGTCAGCAGGAAATACAAATTCTCCCACTTGCACAAGCATATCATCAAGAATTCCTGTCGGTCTTTTGACTGTGGGATCAGCAAGTTGCAGTAACATTGAGGTCGGTCTAGCTCAGCCAATGCCCAGTTTTGTATAGATTGACAAGGAAATCAAGTTTATGCTGGCTCCCAAGTCACACAATGCTTTAGAAAAAGCATAACTTTCAATAGTGCATGTGATAGTGAAGCTACATGGATCAGACACCTTTTGGGCCATAGGTCTTGTCACTACCGTGCAGCAGGTCTGTGTCAGAGTTACAGTGGACAGGTCCTGGAAGTCAAATTTCCGCGACATCAGGTCCTTCATCATTTTTTCAAACCCTAGCATTTCCCTCAAAGCATCCATCAGTGGAATATTCAATTGAATATTCCACTGATGGATGCTTTGAGGGAAATGCTAGGGTTTGAAAAAATGATGAAGGACCTGATGTCGCGGAAATTTGACTTCCAGGACCTGTCCACTGTAACTCTGACACAGACCTGCTGCACGGGAGTGACA
>AWOL01S0001085.1:38468-51826 GCA_000715115.1 Nicotiana otophora | reverse complement strand
TGTCACTCCCGTGCAGCAGGTCTGTGTCAGAGTTACAGTGGACAGGTCCTGGAAGTCAAATTTCCGCGACATCAGGTCCTTCATCATTTTTTCAAACCCTAGCATTTCCCTCAAAGCATCCATCAGTGGAATATTCAATTGAATATTTCAAAGCATTTTCATGAATTTCCTATATTGATCCTCTTTCTTTTGTTTTGCCAATCTCTGTGGGAATGGTGCAGGAGTCAACCTCTGTCCACTACTTGATGTCTTTTCTTTGTTGGAAGCTCCTGGCACAAGAGGTTCCACCTGTTCTGAGATTTGTTCACCTTCCTTCGCCTTACCCTTGTCAACCTGTGCTTGTTCAGCTACCACCTCGGTGAGCTCTGCTGATCTATCTGCCTCTAATGTAATTGGAGTAGTTGGCATAGTTTCTCTCCTAGATTGAGCAACTGCTTTCTCTTTGTCTAAATCTCTTCCATTCCTGAGACTCACTGCCATTAGCTGATTTTGGTTCTGCTCCTTTGGGTTAATATTTGTATCTGTAGGCAATGTTCCTTGGGGGCGATTGTTCAAGGCCATAGACACATGTCCCAGTTGAGTTTCAATGCCTTTGATTGCTGAATCATGTGCTACTAATTTTTCTTGCATCTTGCCATTTGTTCCAATGAGTTGTTGCAGCATGCCCCTGATTTCTATCATGTTGTTGTCCTATTGTTGATGAGGTGCTTGGTAGGCCAACTGTTGCCGGTGCTTCTGATTATAGCCCTGCTGCCTTTGATAAGGCACAACTTGACCTTGTGGTCGTGCGCCTCTAGAATTGGGGTTGTGTTGTGGCAGGTTGGGTTTGTACTGTTGGTTTGGTGCTGGTCCCCATTGTTGCCCACTTTGCCTCTGACCTCCAACCTTATTGACATAATTTATGTCTTCTCTGAAGCCCTGGTTGTCATTCTCTCCACTCCACGAGCACACATATGACTAGTTTATGCAAGGAGTGCACAATCCTCCATTTGTTGTATCAACAATGTGCACTTGCTTTGTACCCATCTCATCAATTTTCTTTGCCAGTATGCTCATCTGAGTCATGAGAGTGGCTATGTTCTCTGCATGGGAATTGTTTGGGTCAAGAGCAACAAAATGCACTATTGGTGTAGGTGTCATACCTAAAAAATGCACCCCCAGCTGAAGCATCTTCGTTGGCCTTCAAACTGTCTGCTAAACCCATATAGAATCTCTGTTCCAGCATCTGATCTGGAATGCCATGGTGTCGATACTTCACTAGCATACTCTTGAACCTCTCCCAGGTTTCTTACAAGGTCTCAGTTGATTTCTGCCTGAATTGCAATATCTCATCAATTTTCCTTGCAGTCTTGTTGGGAGGATAAAACTTGTTTAAGAACTGTTTGACTAATTCTTCCCAAGTGGCAATGGAGTTTATTGGGAGCGAATTCAGCCAAGTTTGAGCCTCTCCAGTCACAGAGAATGGAAACAGTAATAGCTTGATGGCTTCAGGAGTCATATTCGGTTGTCTTTGGGTCACACATATTGATAGAAAATGCTTCAGATGTTGTTGTGGGTCTTCAATGAAGGTGGCAAGGTTATTAGAAGTTGGTTGTGCCCAATCATAAAGAGCAGCTTCTGGCACAAGAGGTGCCACCACTTCATTGTTTGGGTCAACTCGATTATTCCGATTGTTTCCGTTGACATCGTCCACGTTGTCCATTTCAATTTCGAGTGTGTGTTTTTGTTGTAACTGTTTGTTCTTCTTGTTGGCTCGATTTAATGCCCTGAATGCTTTCTCGGGGTCTGAGAGTCCTTCAAAAAGTTCACCAGTCCTCGTAGAGCTTTTAGGCATACACTTGAGTCACAAGAGAATACAAACGGGAGAATTTCAATGGAAAAATTTAAACACCATAAGAAATTGATTTAGACTAAAATCCTAGTAATTCTTCTAAGTTTTAATAAATAACACCGTTAGTTCCCTGGCAACGGCATCACAATTTGATCACGCCCAACTATGCCTTGTAAAAAGGACTAAGCGGTCGCTGCAAATATAACCCGGTTCAAGTCCGGAGTCGAATCCCATAGGGAACAAACCTATTTACTACAACTTTAAATAATGCTAATGATAAGTTCAAACAACTTTCGGATGCAAGAGTTTTATGAATAATCAGTGGAATTTATTTAGCTAAGGTAAAGTGACAATAAAATTAGCAATAATCAAGACTAAAATTGAATTCAAGGATAAAAGGATCTAGGGCTATTGATTTTCCCAATTGCCGGATTAATTCTTAACTCTTTAGCTATAATCTCGTCGTAGTACTCTATGAAGATTATGAGTTCCGGACTACCGTAATTATCTCTAGATCAATTACGATAATTTACTAGAAGCATTCTCTCGAACTACTCTAGTTAACAATTTATGCAATTCAGAATTATCCCACTAAATCTTCGTTATTTCTAACCCCACTTTTAAATTCAAATAATTAATCTCTTAACTTATCCAAAAGTGATGTTGTTCAACAACAATCTAACCAAGTGTTCTTTCTCAAGCAACACAAGGTAACTAGACACGATTAATCAAGGGCCCTTTTAATTAACCACAATACAATATGTAGTTGAACAATCATAGAAAAAACACCGCTCAATTATAACAAAATAGAGTCAAGACTTTATCCAACAATTGGTTCCATCAACCCTAGATAATAGATTTAACTACTCATACTAATGGAAAACAAATCACTAAAATAATTCATAATCAACAAATAGAAGTATGAAGAAGAAGATGAAAACTCTTAGGAAATTATTCGTCTTCTCTCCCTTGTTCTTGCCTCTAAAAGCTTCTAAAAGCAGCTATCACCGACTTATGGGAGAGTTTAGGCTTCATATAGGTTTAGGTTAGTCGCCTAGGAAATTAAATAATTACACCTGCGTGTTTGGCTTTCATCTGCCTGTCCGCGGCCGCGGATTTCCACTGCCTCACTGCCTTGAGTTCGCGGGCCAATTCACGGCTGCGCACCTGGAGGGGTCGTCTCACTTGCTTTTCTTGCTCCGTTTTGATCGGGCTAACCTTTGATTGTCCTTCCACACTCTATGTTGACTCCAAAACACTCGTTAGCTCCCTCCTAGATCGGAGTAGCTCCTGCAAAGTATCAAACTCTTAATTATAGCATTTTGTTATCTTTTAGCATTTAAATATCAATAAAGTGCGGCTAAATTAGAGTGTAAATAGTATCTAAATTGCTTAAATATAGCCTACTGTCAGTGATAGGCTTGCTATTGTAGAGATTCGACGGGCTTCATGATTAGCCGCGAAATAGTTGTACTCCTCTTACGAATTTCTCCTGCGTTATGCGTTTTCATCAAAAGAATTCCCTTAAAATTTATAACTCACATGTCTATTCGCGAGTGGGGTCAAGGACCTGTTAAAGCTTCTTATTCTAATGGGATCGGGCCATTCGCCTCGGCAGTATAATAGATACATCTATGGTTTGTGTCGTTCGACCCTCGACAGTGCGCACATTATGATGGGATCAGGCCTTTCGCCTCAGCAAGATTATATATCACACTCTCATGGAAGTGGGCTGTTAGCCTCGGCAATATAATATATGTATCTATGGTTCATGTCGTTCGAGCCTCGGCAGTGCACTTATTATGACGGGATCGGGTCGTATAGGCATTTCTATAAAATACTCTTATGAAATCATGCGTAATAATTGACAAGAAGCCAGTATATCTGTGAGTTTTTCTGATTTGAACTGTGATGACCTATCTGGTGAGGTCCATTATATATATACTCCGATTGAGGAGGTAACTACTAGTTGAGAGCTTGAGTTATTGCTGAGAGGAGAATTGTACCATGTATTTATACTTTTTATTTCGTTTATTTACTCTGACTCACATCTTTTTACTTCTACTGTATTTGTCTTATTGGACCACTAGTAAGTGTCGATGTCGACCCATCCTCACTACTTCTCTGGGGTTAGGCTAGATACTTACTGGATACGCTTTGATTTACGTAATCATGCTACACTTGTTGCACTTATTGTGCAGGTATATATATGTCTGGTGGCCTTTTGGGAGCAATGGCGCGGCTATTGCGGGGACTTCACCGTGAGCTGCATTCCATGTTACGATCTGCAGCCTGTAGAGTCTCCATCAGAGTTATTTATATTCTCCTGTCTAATTTGTATTCCAAACAGATGTTGTATTTTATTATATTTACTAGTTGATGCTCATGCACTTGTGACACCGGATTTTAGGGGTTCCTGCGGGTTGTTCATTGTTGTAGTTCGTGTAAATACTATCATTTACCTGTAAATTCTATTTCATACTATTTGATTAATACAAATTATGATTTCAAAGTAATAAAATGAGTAATTAAATTGATCAATCACCGTTGGCTTGTTTGACGATGTCGTTAGGCACCATCACGACCTATAATAGATTATGGGTCGTGACAGTGACCTTATTGGTTCTCGGGGTCGAGAAAAGGCTAGGAAGGGAAAGAGGAAGGTAGAATCTAGGGATAATACTACTCCCTCATTTCCACCCTCTTCACATATGCCTATGTCTTATCCTACACCACATGGATATATTGAGCTGCCACAATATCACCAGGACTTTACTTTCATCCAGACACCGGGTCTTCCATCACAGGGCCATAGAACTATACGTCCATCATACAGTCCAGCTGCCTCACATCTACCTGGATTGCATCCATCTGCATCACATCCACGTAGATCGCATCCCTACATATCACCGCCACATGGATCGCAGCCACATGGGTCATAACCATCTGTATCACAACTATATGGATCGCATCCAACTATATCACAGTCATAGGGATCGCAGCCATCTTCATCATATACTCCATCCATTTCAGGACTTTGCGTGCGATACCGTAGCTCTGAGGCACCATCTACACCGTCTATGCATGCCTCTAATACACATGCTGAGGAAGATGATCCAAAGATAGTGCATTCTGATCGCTATGGCAGGATTATCATAGTCCCTGAGGGGAACGGGTAAGAGTTATTTGTTATTTTTGCATTTATTATTTTTATAATGTTTTAACTAATATTTTCATGTGTTTTTATTGTAAAATTGCAGGTTCAAGCCGGGTAAGCAGATTACAAAGATAATCACAAATGCAATCAAAAAGCTTTATGATGGCCATTCTGTGACTTGGAGTAATTTTTCATACTCGCTGAAGGAGCAAATTTTCAATGAGTTTAAGGTATAAATGTTCTTTTAAGCAGTTTAATAATTTATATTTATGATGTCTCCATCTAATATTTAACTTTTGATATGCAAAGTAAGTGTATATGGGAAGACCGCTATAGCAAGGAAGTGACTGTAAATTTTTATCATAAAGCCCACAAGAGATTAACGGATCATTTCTCGAAGGGTAGAAAGAAGAAAAAGAGGCCTGACTTGTATCTGCAGCATTTATAGGATGATTTGTTAAGGCAATGGCAGACCGAGGACTTCTTAAAGAGGAGCGAACAAGGAAAGAAAGATCGTTCATCCGAGAAGGGAGGCTCCATGCACACTAGGGGTGTTATCAGCATCGGGACAATAAGAAGAAGATTGGTAATTCCTTAAATTATTACGTCTTTACTTTTTTAAGTATATCAATTCTATTTATTAACCAAATTAATTTGTTTTCAAGAAAAGAAGTATGGACATCCAATGCACCAATATGAGCTATTCAGAGAGACGCATATTTTAAAGAAGAAGAAAGAGGGGGATGCAGATAGGTGGGTCGAGGACCGGATAGAGACTACATATGTAAGCTTTCAATTTTCCTTTAAGTGTTATAATTTACTTTTATAAGACTTTTTAT
The DNA here is from genome assembly GCA_000715115.1 of Nicotiana otophora. Taxonomy (NCBI): domain Eukaryota; kingdom Viridiplantae; phylum Streptophyta; class Magnoliopsida; order Solanales; family Solanaceae; genus Nicotiana; species Nicotiana otophora. The sequence continues at coordinate 45,999 of AWOL01S0001085.1, read as the reverse complement.
ACACTAATTTAATTTAAAATAATGTAGGGTCACTATCAAAGTATCGTGGAGGACTTCATTCGTACTCAGCCAACTGGTGAATCGGGCAAGCCAACCCAACCTTCGGTCGAGGATGCTAAAAGAATATGGTTGGAGGTTGTTGGCGGTTCAAAAAAGGGGAAGGTCTACGGGCTTCCTCAAAAACGATTCCATCGTTACAGGTGTGGAATGCAAGGAATAGAGAACTCCTCACAGGGCGAGATACTTAATAGGGAGAGTCTCTCGGTTATGCAGGAGATAGTGACAATGCTTACATCCGAGCTAGAAGCAACCAAGGAAAGAGAAAGGCTTAGAGATGCTCAATTCCTTGGTATGCAAGCTCAGATCAGAACTATCCTTTCTACTGGAGCTTTTCCGTTGCCCGGGTCTCGTGAGTCATTGCTAGAGGCTCGACCTCCACGTGATCGTTCCTCCCGTCCTCCCCATAATCGTTCTGCCCGTCCTCTACGTGATCGTTCTTCCCGTCATCCCCAAGATCGTTCTTATCGTCTTGTAGATGAAAGTTCATCAGATAATGGTGATGTTATAGAAAACACCCCTTGACCAATACTTTGATATACTTTGAACTAGACTAATAGAACTTGTTTTATATTAGAATGAATATTTTTGAACTTGTTGTAATTTCTTCGTTTTTGATTGATTTTGAATTGTGATGTTTAATTGAACTTGTTAGTTTTAAATTATTAATCGGATGTTTGGTTGGATATGGGTGTGGTTGGATTTGTGGTGAACTAGGGGTTGTTTGTGGTGAATTGGGGGTTGTTTGATGTGAATTGGGGGTTATTGGTATGGTGAAAATATATGTTTTGCTTTGGCAGGTGGTGTAGCTACCAAAACAGTCATTTTCTGCTAAACTTATTCCCAAAAAACCGATCGACCTCGGTCGGTATTAAAAAAAAAAAATTATAAAATACCGACCAACATTGGTCGGTTAGTGCACATTAATTCCTGAAAACTCAAAATTACCAACCAACTTTGGTCGGTAAGTTACCTGCCATGTCCACATTACCGACCAACGCTGGTTGGTAACGTTAAATTTTAATTATTTAAAAAAAACCTATTTTCTAATACCGATCAACATTGGTCGGTAATTAAAATATTATTTGATTAATTTATTTTTCTTTTCCGACCAAAGTTGTTTGGCCGGTAACCAAAATTATTAAATTTACCACACCGACCAACGTTGGTCGGTAAAATTTAATTATTAAAATAATATTCCGACCAATATTGGTCGGTTAGTCAATTAAATTTGTCAGATGGTCGTTTATAGTGACCGACCGAAGTTGGTCAGTAATTTCCGACCGACTTTGGTCGGTATGCTCTTTCAACCTTTAGATTACCGACCATATGTAATTGGTTGCGTTTTGGACGGTTATTGACCATTTCCGACCGAAATTGATCGGTTCGGACGGTTTTAAGCGGTCTTTTAGTAGTGCCTTGAGTTTGACTTATTCATACGTATAAAGAATGTTTGTATTATCACAATATTTTTACTATAGTATCTAATTTACCTTATTTTTAAGATTATAAATATTTTATTTAGAAAATGTTACTTGTAGATGTCTTTTGAATAGTCTTAAAAAAAAATTTTAAATGCCTCTGCAAATAACATAAACTCTAATGCTTGATGCAAGCTGGGCGTTCAGGATAATCTGCTGGCCACAGCTCATATAAAATCAGCTGGTGATTCCGTTCGCCCTCCACTTCTCTAGGGAGTTTGTCTGCCATCTCTTGACTAATTTAGAGATCGGTAACAAGCTATCTAACAGCTAACTGTTATCTTAAGGATCGTTCAAGGTTTGACCATGAAAAAAAAGGGGATAAAGAAAATAAACATATACTAACACTATAGAGGGCAAAAATCCTTACCTGCACTCCAGTTCACAAAAAAGATTTAAAATTAATTTTTTTTTTAAAAGAGAAAAGAATAAACCTAATTCACCTAAAGTTATTTTAACTTGGTTTGATGCATGTATACGGATTAATTTTTCTCACACGACAGTGTATGATATGTTAGATAGCTCAAAATTTTAGGATCCTTTTGCACCGTAAAGTTTATTTTATTTTATCTTGAGGCGCATTACGCGTAACGTTTTGTTCTTAATTCCGTTGGCGACCCTATCTATGTTTCTATGATGATCCAAAAACACGCTTATTCTTTAGTCGTGGAGTACTACTGTTTATCCGTAAATCGGTATAGTTGAATTTATACGTGGTTTATAGACAAGTAAATTATTTGTTTGAATCCGGCCCTTTCAGCACTGGTGGTGCACCCGGAATTTGATCCAATCGGGCATTTATTTCTCTCATAAACCGCATATTTTCGATTTTAAAGGGATCATTCTCATTGTTGTTACCGGGTCCGCCATCGTTCCCCCCGGCCCTGTCAAAGCCGACTTCGCCCCTCGGGGTATTGTTATCGACCCTCTGCCTTGTTTGATTTGTGTTGGGAGGAACTGCACCTTGTCCATTCACATTGTTGGAAGCACACTACAATGCCTGTTTTAATTCCGTCATGACCTGATCCTGCCGCAAGAGATGGCCCATAATGGCCTTTTGTTGTTCACTCAGGATCCTTAATGTTTCAACGACGTGCTCATCTTCTGCATCGTCCGGGGTTGCCTCTCGAACATGTCGTGGATATTGCCCGCCATGAACTGGCGTGGCCTCGTTCTCCTCGTTGCGGGTATCACTGATGTAATCTTCGTGTTGAGGCTGATTTCCTTGGGCCTTCAACATTGTGTGTGGTGTTGATGCCGTTATCTGCCATTTTTAATGATTTTTGCTAAGAACAATGAATCAAACAAGTTAGTATAGATGAAGGGATCAATTCAATTACACGACTGTTTATGTCCCACGGTGGGCGCCAGACTATTTATCCGTAAATCGGTACAGTTAAATTTATACGTGATTTATAGACAAGTGAATTAATTTGATCTTAAGATGATAGATGAATTAGACAAAAATATAAGACTTAGCCTTGAAATTGAAATAAAATGGCAGATATCTTAATCCCGGGTGCAGAGCTACCGGAGGTAGTAAGAACAATATAAATAAGCAAGAAAATAAAATATTATTGAGCTTTTGATAGAATATAGTGTATGCTTGTCAGAAAATTCGTCCCCTTACAATGATGGAAGAGCTCACTATTTATAGTTACACCTAGGGAACAAGGTCCTAGGATCAAGCCCCTCCTAAATGACAATTATGAGGGCCATTGAAGATTGTGTAATGGTGGGCAGTGAATGTCATATTCTTTGTAACGGGCCATGCACTTAATGCCATAGAATATTCTTCATTGAATGTTACATGGTGGCAGACATTTATTTTATTTTTATGAATATCATTCTCTCCGATGACAAGCAAGATCATTACCTACGGGCCCGACTGTCTCCTATCTTCGGCTCCACATGTCGCATTCTCATGCGATCATTAAATATGAACATACTTTACCTTATACAGATAGTCCCCCTACTTTTCGGTGGCATAACTTTGTGTCACTGGGAAGTTGGTAGAGATACCGTTTTTGGCGGGAAATTTTCTGACCCTCTCTGAAAAATTTCCGACGATTGATTAGACGCACGTCTCTCCGCATTTATGCCCGCACACGCGTCACCCTACGATTTAGCATCACTTTTGCTTGTTATCGTTGTAATTATGGCCCCGATTTTAGCCGCCTATTCCTTTGCTTATACGCATCAAACTTCTTCATTCACACTTCATAATTCTCCAAATTTTCTCAACTCGCACTTTGTCTTCAACTTTCCTTTAACCTTTTTTTTCGGAGAGACCCTTTCTTCCTTTCTGATAAAAATGGCTTCTTCTTCCAGAAACCCTAGCTCCTCAAAAAATAAAGGTAAACCTAATGATTCTGCTCCTCTTACGGTGAGCACCGTAATCCCAAGAAGTCTTATCACAACAAAAGACTTCGAAGAGAAGTATCCTTCTGCTAACCCTCGTACGTGGGCCGTTGGCGTGTACCCTTCTTCCATTCATCCTTCCAGCATTCTTGCTGTGAAGGAAGACTATCATTGCCATGATTTAGATATAATCGCTCCAGATCTGGCAGAGCGGATAACCTTACCCAAGAAGGGTTTTACGTATTTTTATATGTATCCCTTCACTTTGGGACCATTCTCTTTGAGCGAGGAGCTTAATTCCACTATTGTGGAGTTCTGCATCCGCTACCAGGTATGCCTGGAATAAGTAAGTCCTTATGTGTGGAGGACAGTCACTTGTCTTCGACGTCTATGCTAGGAGACGGGAGAGGAGCTAACCCTAGCTCGATTAATGAACCATTATTCCCCTAAGATCTTTCGCGGGGAATAATAAATTTCAGCAAACTTAGCCACCATGCCCTACTAGCCAGCATGGATAATGACAACGACTGTGGATGAATGGAACGGTTCGTTGCAGTTGCCACTAGGGATATCATTCCAGCCACGGCTTCATCCTTTCCGGAATTATGGAACCGTACGCGAAAGTTCATCACATGTTTCTTCTTCTAGCTAAAGATCATCCCATGTTGTTATTGATTATTCTTCTTTCACTTGTTTCACTGACTTGGTGGGTTCCACCGAGGGTCGAAGGCTTGGACCAATGAGTCTACAAGATTTTGGATGTTACTACACCCGAGACCCGTACGTGGAAAGAACTAACTCTTAAATATGGGTGGAAGGCCAAAAATTATGGTAGGTTAGACTTATCTTATTTTTCCCTTTCGTATAAGAATAATTGATTAACCTTTTTCCTCTTGTTGAATTCAGGTCTACCCTAGGGATCAGTTTTCGTCCTTGAGGAGGACATTTTGGCTAATCATGTTGATGCGGTGAGGCTGCTGCAGGAGGCTTTTACCCGAACAGGTGTCTCCAGGCCTGCTTCTAGTGCAAGTGCTTCTCCTTGGAGTCCCCGGTCGGAGAACAAGCAACCAAAAAGAAGACGTTCCTCCGTGGCCGGGAAAAAAATAAAAAGGCAAAGAATGTCTTACCTGAGTCATCATTGGAAGTTGTGGTGATGAGCCCTGCGCCCGAGCCAGCCATAAACACCATGGTGATCGACGATGATGGAGAAGTCAACGAGGAGGGGGCTTTTCTACATGGAAGACGACGACCTTTCTTGGCTCAACAAAATGCTCAATCTATTGAGTCAGTTACACCAACCGAGGACGATGCCTTGGCCTTCTGGGGGAGTTTGATATGGTTGAAAATTCCAACTCACATTTCTGAGTCCCAGTCTTCGCGCCCGGTACCGTGAGGCTGAGTATTGGGTCCCTGCCATCTTCGGTTGATGAGCAACCAACAACAAGCACTGCATTTTTCGCAGTTGCTTCACCATCAGTTTAACCTCCTTCTTCACCAACTCTGCCTTTACCACCAGCAACTGCTATATCATCTCCACCGGCCGCGGTTACCCGAGAAGATGATGTCCCTCTTATCCAGTCCCCAATTCATGGGAAACTGGTGGCAAAATTATGTTGCCCCCTCAGAAGATACTCAAAGGAGGAGGAACATTACTCTCTTGGTTTTTATCGGATGCCATCTGTTATCCCGGCCGGAGGAACTTGCAAACTATCTGAAGCCTTCGGCTTTAAAGAATGATAGGAAAAAAATACAAACTCTATCGGGAGAGTGTTTATTGAACAATTGCATGGACAATGCAGCGGCGGTATAGTCTTTATTTCTTTTGTTTCTTCTATAGTTTTTATGGCATGGTTCTGAATTTGTATTTTTTGTTTTGCATGCCAACTTTCTTACTTTTGACGGCCTTCAAAGGCTGATTCGTGATAAGGAGGCACTTACCTCCGAGCGATATTAACTTTTGGTCGAGCGAGACCAGACTGCTACTCGCCTCTCAAAACTGGAAGCACAAGCTGCTGAGGCTGTTGAGCTGGAGGCTCGGCTGCAACAAAGCGAGCAAGAAGTGTTCACCCTTAGTCAGGAGGTCACTCCGTTAAGGGCACAATTTGAAGAAACTAAGGCCAAATAGGTTGAAGTCCATAATGTCGCTCTTGCTGCATCCGATCATGAGGCTACCTCTGCTGAAAGATTGCGTAATTTGGAGGCAACCTTAAACTCCAAAGCTGAAGAGCTTACTGCTGCCAAGGCGGAGTATGCGCGGTTGGAGGAGAAGCATAAGAGGACCATCGAGCACAATAGAGTTTTCAGCTCCACTATCCGCGAGCTTAATGTTAGCCTCCGATCTACCAGATCCGTGCGGGATAACCTTTCTACCGAGGTCGACCAACTTAAAGAAGAACTCCAACGCCGAGCGGCTTCCCTCGTTGTTGAAAAGACATATGTTATATGAGGAGAAAACCCTTGAAAAATGCCAAAGCGGGTGTCATTGACTTTGATGTCGAAATCGCTATGGCTCATGAGCTGGAGTTAACCACAAAAAGGGATCTTCCGGTCCGGCCTAATGCAACTGATTCTCCTGGTTTCGGTTCTGAGTTCTTGGGAACTGAAGAAGAAACATAAGGCAGCGACGTTAAAGGCCAAAATGATAAAGGCCAAGATATCGAACCGGCAGCGAATCTACCCACCTCTCCTGGGGGCACAAATGCTTTTTTCCCTTCGGGTCCCGGAGATGCAGCAACTTAGTTTCTGCTTCTTCTTTTTTATAATTTTGTACTTGTGATGTTTGGCACATTTATTTTGAATCGAAGTATCTTTTTGTCAAGTGTCGTGCAAGCTTTTCTCTTTGCGCCCTTTTCGTTTAAGTATTCACGCAAATTTTGCTCTTTTGCATCTGTTTTTGTTTAAGTGTTTGCGGAAGTTTTGTTCTTTGCGTCTTTTTTTATTTAAGTATTTGTGCAAATTTTGTTCTTTGCGTCCTTATTTGTTTAAGCATTCTCGTAGTTTTTCGCGCTAAGATATGCGAGGCTTCGGGTATATTTTTCCCCGGTAGTATTTGGATTACGGGCATAAGTTTTTCCAAAATCAATCCTTTAACATGAGGTATTTTTTTAGTATTTGGATTTCGGACACAAATTCTTCCAAAATCAACCCTTTAACGTGAGGGTTTTATAAGAGATGTCCCTCTTATGTTTACGGTGATCTTGAAGAGGACGTCTCATGTTCATTACGGCACTAGCATTTGAAGTACTTGTTTAACTTTCAAATGATAAAATTGATTCATCGTTCAGAAAAGAAACAAGATAGAAATAAAAGGACTTTACTTTATTCCTTCCATTTTCAAAGGTACGTAAGCATTCGTTGTGCTAAAAAGAAATTGTAATTTCTTGTGGCTAACTTATACAACTTGTTTCTACGGGGCAGGTCGCGTAGTCCCCAGTCCCGATGATACAATTATGTTTCCGGGTTTCTAATTTCGGTCGATGAGGCAGTCAATTCATGCTGCTTGTACAACTTGTTTTTATGGGGTTGGTCGCGCAGTCCTCGGTTCCGATGATATAATTATGTTTTCGAGATTCGTATTCCGATCGATGTGGCAGTTAATTCATGTCGTATCCTCATATCATCCCCCCCCCCCA
>AWOL01S0001085.1:0-21112 GCA_000715115.1 Nicotiana otophora | reverse complement strand
ACCCACAACTCATCCATAGTACCCTAAACAAAGCCAAAAAATGAAAGTTCTCTCTTTCACACGTCTCTGTTCAAACATATACTACGAACCCCCTCTTTTATTGTCCACTTGACTTTCTGTATTACTATATAAACCCTTCTCCTTCACTTTCCAATAGCACCACACCAACCATATTCAGATTCTTCCTTCTTTGAATATTTTCACTTAAACTCTTAAATATAATGGAGACAGAGAGCAATATGAATGGAGGAGGTAGAAAAGAAGTAGTTGGGGTGGCTAATAAGCAAATCATAAGATGGACAGACTTTGGTTTGAGGTTTTTAGCCTTTGTACTTACACTTGTAGCTGCCATTGTTCTCGGAGTTGACAAACAGACTACCGTTGTTGCTGTCCAGTTAGTCCCCACATTACCGGCGATTAATGTTCGGGCTACTGCTAAGTGGCATCATATGTCGGCCTTTGTGTAAGCATTCAAACATCTCTTTGTTTATCTTTAATTTGGTATATACAGTCAACCAGTGGCGGACGCTATATTTTCATAGAGGGTGTGCATTATCTAGTACATATATTTTTTTAAAGTAAAAAAAATCCTTATATATATGGTGTAATTTATTGACGAAAGAGGTTCAGAATAACTCCTCAGAATAACTCCTCCCGCCTCTGCTGTGAGCAGTTACATGAACGCAACATATATGATATCTTAAAAGATAATGAGTATAAGTGACAAGTAATTAGTAATTTAGTACTTAGTGAATGATTTCAAATTTTGCAATATATACGCAAACACTCTAAGGGTACCGCCTTTTTAATCCCATCAAACTGGACAATAGCACTAATTATCCTAAGTAGCTACTTTTGTCCCAGCATTTTTTACTACAATAACGATTCCTCCCCCGAAAAAATTGACCGCAAACTGAACGTGCATGTGCCTTGTTGTGATACGGGTATAGCTTTTTATTCCCACCAACGAGCCGTGATTTTACTTAGATTGGCTAAAACTACACTAAAGTGGAAGGGCCAGTATAAAAGCTAAAAGTAGCTAGCTAGCCTATAATAATCGACCTAATCAAAGTCTCACAACAACATTAATTAGCCTTATGAACTGAATTAATAGGGCAATTCGAAGTGGACGAGAGAGGAAGTTAGGAAGAATATATGTAAGAGGAATAAATATCTTGCAACCAAAATCGAAAACATTTCTACTCTAGATCTCTGTTTACTATGTGGAGAGAGAAACACAAGGTTACAGAAAGATAGAGTCAGTGATATTATCACCGATAATAAAAATATACTAGTGACATCTAATCTTATCTCTCTCTCTATATATATATATATACACACCAGCTGAATTTTTTACAAAATACTCATTATATATTTCAACTTATATTGTGAATAGTCATGTCAAATAATCTGTTCAGCCAACTTCTGAGAAGTCAAAAATGTTTTTTTTTCCCCTTAAAATGCTTATTTTAGAGAGAAATTGTGTTTGTTGCCAAAAGAACAAACATTTTTTTTTTTCAAAAGTTTGAAATACCAAATTATTGCAAAAGTTGAAAAGTAGTTGTCCGAGTTTTTCCAATTTTTGCCAAGGAGTTGAATTTTTCAAACTTGAAAAGAAAAAGTACAAAACAAATTAAATATAAATGTTTTGGAAAAAAACATTCACATAATTTTCCGACGAAACGCCATAAAGTACCTTTTTTGGCAGTCTCTTTCTCTTTTCTTCTTCATCCCTTTTTCTATTTTACTTTTTTTTTTGTTTTTGAGTTGAAGAGCTACATTTATATTTTTCCTAAAAGATTTTCAGATATATTATCTGATAAATTACGTAACGTATCTTCTAATATCTCTAACGTCGTGATCTCACATGCACCATGGACTTCATCATATTTTCTAATTTAAGATAATTTATTCAATTTCTCAATGACAATAATGATGAGTTATGCATTACGAATTGATGATTTAAATGTTGTTGTTTTTGCTCTCCAATAAATTATGTTGACCCCAGAAGTATGCCCAAAATCTTGGATAAGTATTACTGGCTACATGTGCCACAGTTTCTCTCGATTATCCACATTCATGCCAAATTAATACGATACGTGATCTATTTTGTACTTTAGTTATCTAGAACTAAAATCCTTCGCATTAAGTAAAGCCGATTTCTTCTTTCGCTCTTTCTTTTTTCTATATATAGCATGTCATTTGACTATTTCAGCTGCTGCATTAGTAAGGTAAGTGAGGACTAGAAAAAGCTTGTTGATGCCAAAAATGTTTTCTTTTCTAAACAAATTTCTTTTGCTATTTTTTGCTTATGGAAGATTAAACTAGACTAGTTATCTTCAGGGGCAAGAGCTTAGCTTACGAATTCGGCCGAACCGAATAGTTTTGATCCAAATTAAACCTTGTATATCTTCTAACAAATTCTTGAACATGTACAAATTCTTAATTTAGAATCTGATAATTTAAAAGAACTAAAATCCTAAACCTATATATAAACTTAAAATCCTGGCTACTCTTTTGATTATCATAGCTAAATTTGATTAAGTTAATTTAATCTTTAAATGGAAACATTAAAGCTACACGAGAAATACTACTAGTATAAGCTAGTACAATTATCTCCAAAACATCAAGGATTCGGTGAGAATATCTTGAAACAAGGGTGTTATTATATAATCTATGAGTGATTTTTATGATCAAAATATATTTCAGGTACTTTGTGATTGTGAATGCAATAGCATGTGCATATGCAGTTATATCCTTAGTCCTTTCATTGGCAAATAGGGGGAAAAAGAAAGGTCTCTTCTTAATGATCATTCTCTTGGACCTCATCACGGTGGCGCTGCTCTTCTCCGGTGGTGGTGCCGCCTTGGCCGTCGGCCTCATCGGATACAAAGGGAACTCCCACGTCCGATGGACCAAGGTGTGCGACAAGTTTGATAGGTTCTGTGGTCAAGTTGCGGCGGCCATTGTTATTTCCCTTCTTGGTTCCGCCTTGTTTTTGTTGTTGGTGTTGCTTGCTGTGTTGAACCTTCATAAGAACAGGCGTCTTTAGTAAGTTGGGCCTCATAAAAAACATCATTAGAAAATATTTTGCTTGTATAATAGCTCTTCCACGTTCCAAGTTTTATTGTATGACTAGGCTAAGATATTTTCTTTTATATGTGTTTGATAAATCATCCGTTATGTAGACCTGTGTGTGTTTGCATTTCTGCTTTTACTAAATGTAGAAATTTGGGCCATGAATTTACTTATATATAGCTTCTTTAAATTTGCTTATTTTCTATGGACACTTGACTTAAATCAGAAACAAAAATTAAGTTAGATGGATGTTGAGCCTTGTAATAGAAAAAGTTCTCTAATTTGTACCCCACTTGTGTTAATGTGATTTTACATGATGATATAATCCATTCTCTCTAAGAATAACGCAATGATTATGTGGTTATAATTTGAATTACAAAATCACAACGTGCAAGTTTGAATCCAAGTGATCGTAACTATGTAGAAATAGCGCTCACTTGCCACCTTCGGCCCTCTCTTTGAAAAATAGCTATTATTCTAAGATTCCATGAGTGCAATATTATGGAGTTTCACTTATAAAATTTGAAACTATGTGATAATGGCTATTGGCATTTTATTGGCCTTAAATTTATTTTGGCAGTAGTAGCCCAAAAAATTGGCATTAAATAGCCTAACCCCAACAGACACGCTTGCACGATGTATCCCTTCAAAATCGTAACTACCCAGGCGACCCAAATAAAAACGAATACAGAAACTATATTTCCTTCACAGCCCAAAAAATTGGCAAGAATACTGATATTGTCGTTGAAATTCTACAAAAGATACTTGATTTAGAGAAATAGTTAAGAAAAAGATTAAGAAGAAACCATAAGAGAGTATTTATCGGAGAAAAATAGAGAGATTTAAGGGATTTGAAAAATATGGAATTTGGGAAAGATAGAGAAGAATAGCGATAAAGAAGGAGAGAGGGGATGTGCTGAGTTCCTTTTGATTTTGAAATTTGGCTATGATATACCAATTAAAAGAAAGAAAAACTTAAGATAAGGCTATAGGGTGCCAATATCTAAAACTAGTGCTTTTTTATGCCAATTCTGTTGTTATATCATGCCATTTCTTCTTTTCAATTATAGAGGCTGAAAAGCACAACTTTTGCAAATGTAGTCATCGGGCTCGATGAAATTGGAAGTCAAAACTTTGGGCTACTTTACAGGCCCATCTTTTGGATCTAAGCTCTAAACTTTCTTTTGGGCTCCCTGCCCTAAAAGCTTGTGAAAACAGCACGGATTAGTCAGTTTTCTGACTGGTAATTAAAAAATAATCAGGGTTTGCAAAGTCATTGAAAAATAGTCACTATTTTACTGCAACACGAAAAGTTCCAGCATAATATACTGGAGATTGGTGCACATGTATATGAACTTCCAACATATTATGCTAGAACTCCAGCACACGGAAAGTTCCAGCATAATATACTGGAGATTGGCACATCTATGTATGAACTTATATTGGAGATTGGAGCACCTATGTATGAACTTCCAGTATATTATGCTAGAACTCCAGCACACGGAAAGTTCCAGCATAATATACTAGAGATTGGAGCACTTATGTATGAACTTCCAGTATATTATGATGGAAGTTCATATGTAAACAATTCGAACTCCAGTATATTATGATGGAATACTTTTCAAATTTTGAACAGTGTTTTCGTTCAGATTTTTATTTACATGAAAAGTGTCAAAATTTCGAATACTTTTGAAACTGTGGCTATTTTTCAATTATCACTTGTAAATCAGGCTATTTTTTAATTTCACCCTAAAAACTTCTAAAAATGGGCACTTATCAACTTCTTTTTTGGGGCTTCTAATGTTCTACCGAGTTTTTAAAAAAAGGACTTTTTGTGTATATACGAAATTTCAAACTTATTTATTCGATTTATCTATATTTTTTTATTTATAGAAAATAACTAAAAAAGAATTAAAAAATATATATATAATTCGTTCAAAAGGTACAATTTATCTATAATTTATCTACAAACTAAAATATAATGTTTCTGCATAATTCACTCAAAATTATAATTTATATACAAGTTATATACAATTATGTTAGCTGTATATATTTTGTATGTCTTTTTTACACCTGACACACAAAATATATAATTTGTTTATGTTTTCTTCATCAAATTTCAATATGCATTCTAACCAAAATCACCTCAAATATTTACCAAATTCTCTCAAAATTGAGATATAAACTCCAAATGATATTCACAATCATTTGCAATAACACCTAATTCAAACAAATAACAATTTTGCATAAATTCATTTTTCAATTCAAAGCTTCGAAATTTTTTAATGGCCGTAAGTGATTATTTATCAAAGAGATGGTGATGAAAACTTCAAATCTTATGCAGAAGCTGTCACACCTCCTTTTTTCCGAGGGGGGATAGGGGGTTTTTCCAATTAAACTGATATTATTCGAAATTGAATTATTTATTTAATTCAGAGTCGCCACTTGAAATAATTTATGGTGTCCCAAGTCACCGGTTTATTTTAAATTCAAAATCGAGGAAATTGACTCTATTTTTATGGTCCGCGAACACAAAAGACCGGGTAAGGAATTTTGTTTACCCGGGAGAAGGTGTGAGGCACTCCCGAGTTCCGTGGTTCTAGCACGGTCACTCAACTATTAATAATTGGCCTAATTATCTGATTTAATACATATTTGAGACCATTGTACATTTTTACCTTTCTAATCACTTTTATTATTTATGGAATTTTATTTGAACAAGTCACGATGTCGCGCACTCGTTGTTTCTGTACACATTGTGAATCGCGCCACGTGAAACGTACCCGCGATTTACAACATGTTAATTTTTATTATTATTCGAAGTTATGATCGGATCACATGAAATGTACACCCGAATTTGGATTACGTATCATGGCTATGCCACTGGAACCGTACCCATAGTCACGATGATTTATTATTAATCGCGCCTAAAGCAAACTACGAATGTTCATAAGTTGTTATTCTAAACTAATTTGGAGTTATTGTGAAGGTCAAAATTATGGAATTGATTGTGGGTAAATACATGTTTGAATACTAAAAAAGTATCACAAATGGTCATAACCTGATTAATTTAATAATGCTCACATTCTGAATTTTTATTAAAGAAAAGATACATATTAGGCAAAAGTGAAGCCAACCAGAACTCAAGAATGAACTCAGTTGTTCAAGAGAAATATAATTATAATTGCACATGACAACATCAAACTAGTTCTCAAATGATTTTTATAATCTCAATATTCTATAACTCTATAACAACGCAAAGATCATATATAAAGAACGGAACATTCTTAAGTCTTAACCAAATTCTTTCAAAAATGCTTTTAGAACATAAGGCAAAAGACGAACCTCTACATGTCAATGCTTCCTCCCTCTACTAGCCCCAACCCCACTAGCTCCATCGAACACATCCAATCGAGAAGCAACATATTACCCGGCAATCTACGAAGCAGCACAGCCCAGCAGAAAAAAACAACAATTTCCTTTAAATGCCCAGATTTTCGGAAGCTCTTTCCTTTTAAGATCTTTCTTTTTGTTTTTGTTGAAATTTTGAATTCTAAAAGCTTCTACTTCCAGCTATTTCGTGTGCTTGCGTATATATGTTTCGGAAGGGGTCACTGAAGTTTCTTTCACTCAGAGGAATTATCTGTGTGTATTGTTGATTGAATATTGTGTGTTTGGATGGAAGTCAAGGGAGAGAGTGGAGGAGGAGGCGGTTGTTGTGTAAAACCAAGAGAGAGAAGGATCTTAGGTTTTTTTTTTTTTTGAAGGGAGCCGTCTGATCCTGTTCGTTCTCCTCTTAGAAAAAGAGAGAGGTAAAATTAGTGTCTGCCCTAATAGAGTTGGGGAGATGGGTGTTTTAAGAGAAGAGTATGGGCCAGGCTATGGGGTGGATTTGGCTTCTAAAGGGATGAGCTTGAAACAATTACAAAATTAGTCACTTTGGACTCAAATTTTAATTAAAACTAATTTGTGTGGCTAAACTATTATATATATTTTATTCACTAATTGACTAATGACCTAATTAATTAACTAACATGAGAATGTATTTTTTTGGTTTTTAGATATTTATATAATGCATTTAACAATGTAATTAAATCCTAAAATACAATTTAAAATCTAAAATGCTATGAAATTAAGATTTGAATATTTTATGATTTTTATGATTTACGTTATTCCTAACATGCATAAACAATGCGAATAAATGAAAATTAAATAAAGAAAAACTTCTAAAATTCATAAAAATAATTAAAATTATTTTTGGATTATTTTTAGGAGTAATTTCCTATGTGGGGCAAAAATTAGGTGCTCACAGCTGCCCCTCTTTGCTCGGAAATATGAAGAGTTTTCGGGCAAAGATAAAATGAGCAATCATGAATAAATTTTTGCCCGTTTGATACTCCATGGGAAGCGTTTTGAAAAAGTTTGACTGAACCTTGCTTTGGAGGTTTGCTACATATCCTTGGCTATAAAGGACTCAGGTCAGTGTAGTTCTGAGAATTTTGGTAGCTGGGACTATCGATAAGCTGTGATTTCACTGCTGTTGCTGTTGTTTACTGCTTGCTGAGCTCCTTATTACACCAAAGTCAAAGATGAAAAAGACTAACTAAGCCTATCAGCTACGAGTTATAAGATTCCTATCTATGAGTCTTCTGAAGCTTGATCTTGAGTCTTGAATGGTTCTTCATGCAGACTTTTGATTTGAACCTTGATGCTTGCTAGTTGCAGGTGCTAGTTCATTCTTCTTCAGCTTTTCGGATCAAGATGATACATGCAAAGCTTGTGACTTCAGTCATGTCTTGAGCAGTTTATATCTTTCATCGGCTTCTGCATTTTGGATTCACTTCTCTTTTTTTTTTTATTCTGGATTGAGACTTCTTCCTTTGGTCATCTCGGACTGTCGACTCGCATTCTTGAGGCGAGCTTCTGCTACTTCTAACTTGAATTGAATTCTAAAATGACTTCCCTCGTTCTCCAGTGGGCGCCTGCTACTGACTTGAAATTTGAAGTAACTCGGAAATGAATTCCCCCGTTCTCCAGGTGGGCTCCTGATGCTTCTTGAACTTGAAAATTGAAAGTTGACCCTGTTCTTCAGGTGGGCTCCTAATGCCTCTCTAACTTGAAATTGTAAACTGAAAGTTGACCCTGTTCTTCAGGCGGGATTTTCCTGATGCTTCTCTAACTTGAACTTGAAAACTGAACGTTGGCCCTGTTCTTAAGGCGGGCTCCCGATGCCTCTCTGACTTGAAATTGTAAACTGCAAGTTGACCATGTTCTTCAAGTGGGCTCCTGATGTCTCTTGAACTTGAAAATTAAAAGCTGACCCTGTTCTTCAGGCGGGCTCCTAATGCCTCTTTGACTTGACCTTGTAAACCGAAAATTGACCCAGTACTTCAGGCGGGCTCCTGATGCCTCTTGAACTTGAAAATTGAAAGTTGACCCTGTTCTTCAGGCGGGCTCCTGATGCGTCTCTGACTTGAACTTGTAAACCAAAAGTTGACCCTGTTCTTCAGGCGGGATTCTCCTGATGCTTCTCTAACTTTTGAAAACTGAACGATGATCATATTCTTCAAGCGGGCTCCTGATGCCTCTCTGATTTGACCTTGTAAACCGAAAGTTGACCCTATTCTTCAGGCAGGCTCCTCTTGATGCTTCTCTAACTTGAGCTTGAAAACTGAATGCTGACCCTGTTCTTCAGGCGGGCTTCTGATGCCTCTCTGACCTGAAAATTGAAAGTTGACCCTGTTCTTCAGGCGGCCGGCTCCTGATGCCTCTCTGATTTGAACTTAAAATCGATTTCTGAAATATTGACCCTCGTTCTCCAGGTGGGTGCCTGCAATGACTTGAAACTTAAAATGAATTCCCTCATTCTCCAGGTGGGCGCCTGCTAATGCCTTGAACTTGAAATAAATTTCCTCATTCTCCAGATGGGCGCCTGCTAATGACTTGAAATTGAAATAAATTCTCTCATTCTCCAGGTAGGCTCCTGACTTGAAACTTAAAATGAATTCCCTCATTCTCTAGGTGGGTGCCTACTAATGCCTTGAATTTGAAATAAATTTCCTCATTCTCTAGGTGGGTGCCTACTAATGCCTTGAATTTGAAATAAATTTCCTCATTCTCTAGGTGGGCGTCTGCGACTGACTTGAACTTGAAATGAATTTTCTCGTTCTCCAGGTGAGTGTCTGCTACTGACTTGAACTTAAAATAAATTCTCTCGTTCTCCAGGTGAGTGTCTGCTACTGACTTGAACTTAAAATAAATTCTCTCGTTCTCCAGGTGGGTGCCTGCAATTAAAATAAACAAAACAAACAAAATTTTCTGCCCTAGTTTGCACTAGGACGATTTGTGAGTTATTAGTAAAACTGTAAATCACCTATGCTATCGATGAAGGATGAGATGATGAGACTAAAGCTAAAGACTTGACTAGGATGTATGTCTCCTGTGAGTAAAACTAAGAAACTTTTGACTAGCAAATACGTCTGCTAAAAATAAAACCTGAATGCCCCAAACTAGGAAGTGCATCTCATAGGGGTGACACTTGAATGACCCGAACTAGGAAGTGTGTCTCCTAAGGATGAACTCAAACGACCCAATTTAGGAAGTGAAATCTCAATTTAGGAAGTGTGTCTCCAAAAAGAATGACCTGAAAGACCCAGACTAGGAAGTGCGTCTCCTAGGGGTGAAACTTGAACTAAGAAGTGCATCTCCTAGAAACTGAATAACTCAAACTACCCAAACTAGGAAGTGCGTCTCTTAGAAGTGAAATCTCAATTTAGGAAGTGTGTCTCCTAAAAGAATGACCTGAAAGACCCAGACTAGGAAGTGCGTCTCCTAGGGGTGAAACTTGAACTAGGAAGTGCATCTCCTAGAAACTGAATAACTCAAACTACCCAAACTAGGAAGTGTGTCTCCTAGAAGTAAAATTGAGCTTGAGGAAAACTATAAACTGAGCTTGACTAAGCTAAAAATTGACCTTATTCTCCAGGCGGGACCCCTGAACTAAAGAAAAACTAGAGATTAAAACTTATGGAAACTAACAATTGACTCTATTCTCCAGGCGGGACCCCTGAACTTAAGAAAATTAAAGACTAACAACTGGATAAAACTAAAAACTGACCTATTCTCCAGACGGGACCCCTGAACTAAAAGAATGCTAAAGATTAACAACTTAAGAAAACTAAAATTTCACCCTATTCTCCAGACGGGACCCCTAAACTTAAAGAAAACTAAAGACTCTTCCGACTAGGGAGACTGCCTAGGAGGTACGGTTCTTTTCAACTATGGAAGATGTCTAAAAGGTAAAAACCTTCTCAAATAGCCTTTGTGCTGACAAAATCTGGGCACGACACCCGAAAGTTTCAAGCTTCCAAGCTTTGATTTGGACATAGTCTTCGTCCTTGTTTCAAACAAAGAAAACTTGTGAGTTTAAAACATGATGGTTGGTTTGTGGCCTTGATCTTGAGAGAGATTGCTCCTACACTTGGCATGACAACTTTGATTTCAACTTGGAAGACCTTGATTATTATTGGCTAACCACTTTATCTGCCAACCCTTGCCACAGAAAACACCGTTGATCCGTTCAGAACCAATACATTTTGTCTCTTGCATTGTGCTCATGAATTCACATTTACCTAACCTTTATATTTCACATGAATCCCGAAGCACGTCAATTGTCTCCAACTCAGTGCGCACTCTACTCTTTCCTGACTTATGCCACTTGGATGTGCTAGTCAAACTCCGCTTTGTGCAATTGGAAAGCTGGTAGAAAATTTTGAAGTCATTTCTCACTTGTTCTGACAATACAGACTCAAGAGGACTTAACAAAGCAATAAAAATAGAGAAAGGGGACAATGGAAAAAGATGACATCTAACAAAAAAATTATCAAGTTGAAGCTTATCAAATGTGGATACCAACTCTTATGATCATGACATGCATTTTGGATTAAGTGACCTGATATGTCACGCAAGTTTGATCTTCAACTCTTGTTGTACCTCTAAGCCGTGAAACTGGGCTTCAATGATCCAATTATACTGTTTGATTCACGACCCTTATTCGACTTGTAGTGCCCGAAGGGTTTTCACCATCAAGCCTCTCTCATTTTTCTCTTTCTCTCAACTCACTGTCGTCTTATGGTGCCCGTGAAGGTTTTCACCAATAAGACTTTCTCATCTTGTTCTTTTCTTCTTATCTTCTCCGATTCTGCAGATGGCAAGGCATTGACCATAGTACAAACATCATATGCTCCTTGCATGTCTATCTCAGCACTCTCAAAGATTATCTGGGAGGTCTTTTTTGGACTGTAACATGGCTTTTGGACGGGGTTAGAAAGAAAGGATATCATAAAGGCTCAAAATAATCAAAACAGGGTTAATTTATTTACAACTTTTGGAATTCATTTTAAAATTTTTCCCCAATTTCTAAAACAAGATAATTTAATTTTTTTTTAAAATAGAATTTCTAAGAAAACTGCCCACTCTTGACTTCGTGGGATTATGAAATGTTTTATTTGGTGCGACCGAACCGTAAGGCTGCCTACGAATCTTGTGGTAACAAGAATCAGGTCGAACGTAGTTCAAAAGAATACTTTTTGTTGTTGCTATTTTTCTTTTTTTTCTTTTTATCTTTTTTTTCCTCTTTTTCTTTATCTCTTTTTTTTGAATTTTCTTTTGGAATGAACTTTCTAAAAGAAACCTTATGGGGACATGACTTTTGTTTTTTTTTAAATGACTCTAACTTGATTCCAAAAGAGGGGAGGTCAAAGAAATCAACACGGGCACAAAAGGGTACCGAAGGGTATAAAGTGTTTGGGTAGCTTAAAGAGGGCCTCTCATTCTCTGAAAATGCCAAGTACAACACATGCAACTTAAGGATGAAAAGTGAAGATCATGGATAGCATTTCCTTTGCAGCATCAGCATTGATATCCCAGATATTCCCTCTATCTTTTTTTTTAGTGCCTTGTCAAGTACAGAACTCTCGTTGGATGATTTCTTCTTCGCAATGGACACCCCCCGTCAGTTTGGGACAAACTCCCTTGGCTTTATCTTGTAACTTGAGGTGCACTTGAAATCAGAGTTGCTTGCTTCAACTGTCTAGGATGCACTCTCTTGTAATAAATTTTTGTCGTCCTATTAACTTCCCAAACTATCTGCCCTAGTTTCACACAATTCGGGCTTTAAATGATCTCAAAATGTCCAAATTTTTTCTTATTTCCCTCAAATGTCCCTGTCATCTTCAAACCTTGTTTCATTGTTTCATGATTAGACTAACTTTTAAGACCAGGATGAGAATTAAGCATGCATGTCATGTCACTAGAGTTAGCATGGAAAGACATATAAAAAGAAAAATGATCTCAAAATGTCCAAATTTTTTCTTATTTCCCTCAAATGTCCCTGTCATCTTCAAACCTTGTTTCATTGTTTCATGATTAGACTAACTTTTAAGACCAGGATGAGAATTAAGCATGCATGTCATGTCACTAGAGTTAGCATGGAAAGACATATAAAAAGAAAAAAAGAACTAAACAAAACGGACAAGAAATAACAGAAAATGGAGATTACATTAAACTGGTGGTGAAAGAGTGTGAACAACAAAACAAGCAAAATAAACTTAGGTTACATCCCCGGAACAAACCTAGATAACACTAGACGAGTTACTACGACTAAACGAACTAGGCAAAATAAAAGGATAGAAGGGTTTGAGTCACAAGACAATATCCGGATTACAACCCTGAAATAACCCGGACAAACATAAATGACAACAAAATAAACCACCAAGACCCCTCCCTGGCTAGCCAAGAAAGGAACGTCTTTCCAATTACCAAGCTCGACATCTTAGCCACTGAGTGCCATATCAATATTACCAAGACCATTACCAATTTCAATTATATTGACCTCAGCAAATAGCTTTTGGGTCCCTTTTGCCGACTCGTTCTTAAGATCAACTTCTGAAACCGAGACTAATAACGCTGAAAACTTTATGGCAAGTTGCCCTCCAAGGAGCTCAGAAGAGTTCTCATATTCCTTTTCAACACAAATCATATCCACCATATACGTCTCATTATGAATAGACAAAGAACTCTGGCTAGTATCCGCTGCGTCTGGATTTTTCACGTTAATGTCACATGCATCAATAAGCTTCTGGACTGCTCTTTTCAGATGCCAACACTTTTCTATGTTGTGCCCCGGGGCATCAGAGCAATATGCGCACCTTTGAGAATAATCAAAATTCTTTGGAAGGGGGTTCAGCATTTTTATCTGAATCGGCTTCAACATGTCCAATTGCCTCAACGTTTTGAACAAACTGGCATATGATTCTCCAATATGAGTGAAAGACTTTTCCTTTTGTTGCTGCCTTTTCAGTTTGTACTCAGGCTTCAGTTGGAACCTCTTGCGGGTAGATGATTGATATGCTTGTAGAGGTGGGTAAGACATTTGTGGAGGTGGTACATGCCATTGCTGGTCTGGTGGATATGGAGCATATGGTGGTGCATTGTGGATAGAGTACTGGGAGGGTGGGGTATGACTTTGGAGATTTTGTGGAGAGAAGTAGCATTGGGGTGGATTATATGAAATATGGGGATATTCATAGGGTCGATGTTGTGGATGAGAGTGTTGAGGAAGAAGGCCCACCAGATCTCGTCGTTGCCGGGAATCAACAATATCTTTTATGTTTCTTTTTCTTCCGCCCAAATCTACTGAGATGTTCTGAATATCTTCTGTATTACATTTCAATGCAGCATAGCTCATGATTTTGCCTGACTTGATTCCTTCTTCTACCATCTCCCCCATTTTTACCATGTCATTGAAAGGTTGACCTAAAGCCGGGATCAAATGACTGAAGTAGGTGGGTCCTTGAGCTTGTAGGAAAATCTTAACCATTTCTTCTTCATCAAACGGGGGACTGACCCGAGCAACTTGTTCCCTCCATCTGAGCCCAAACTCCCTAAAACTTTCCTCGGGTTTCTTTTCCATCTTAGATAGGGAGGAACGGTCTGGGATAATGTCTATATTGTACTGAAAGTGTCGAACAAAATCTTGAGCCATGTCATCCCAGGCATACCACTTACTCACATCTTGACGAGTATACCATTCCAAGGCTGCCCCACTCAAGCTCTCACTGAAATACGCCATCAACAACTCATCTTTCCCGCCAACACTTCTCATTTCACTACAATAACCCCTCAGGTGAGCCACTGGATCTCCACTCCCATCATACAAATTAAACTTTGGCATTTTAAACCCCGCGGGCAGATGAACATCAGGGAACATACACAAGTTATTGTAAGACATGTTAGTCTGATTTCCCATCCTTTGCATGTTCTTTAAGGACTGTTCTATGCCTTTCACCTTTTTGAATATCTCATCCCGCCCTTCTCTTCCTGCAGACTTTTCCTTTTCAACATAAGGCTCATTCTGAGGGTTACGATTATACGAGTCCGGGACCTGGTGGACCATCTCTAGGGGGTAGTATTGGGCATCATGAGGTTTGAACTGGTGTTCACTGTTGGACCTGAGGAGAGGTTGTTGAGAATTTATGATGGTGGGAATAGTGGACATGACAGGAGGGCTATTTTTGGGAAATGTAGTTGGAGGACGAACAATGGAGCTACTAAGGAGGTTAGGAAAGCTATGATAAGCGAAAAAATCTGGAGAACATGGTGGATCATCTGACAATATGGTCGAGGCTTAGGTGAGGGTAGCATCTAGGAAGCTAGGTGGTGGCGGGGGTGGTGCCTTCCCAGTCATCCAAGCCTGATACATGTCTGTCATGTGTTGTCTTAACATCCTTATCTCTTCAACCAACCCAGTGCCTCGCTCAGACAATTGCTTTTGGGCACCAGTATCAACCAACTCAGTTTCGCTGTCGTCGGCCATTACCTTTCGACTTTATGTTGTAGGGAAGAGTTACCAGTTTAAGAACCACAAATCAACCACCCTTCTGCTACAATGAAGCAACAAAGAGGAACAAAATGAAGTCATCACATTAGCGTTAGGGCATTTAACATAAGATAATCTCACATTATGTGCAATGCACCTAGTCACAGTTAATGGTTCTAAAATGACTTCGAGGGTACGAAAGTCATAGGTCATCATCCTAATTTGCTTGTTCTAGACTCCCTCTTTTCTTTCCTCTTTAACACTCCTTGGTTTGCTCATTTTCTTTCCTCTCTTTTTCTTTCTAGTTATCACTATTTTCTTTCGTCTCGTCCCACAACTTCATCTTTTTTTTTCTTTCTTTTTTTCTTTTGATTTGATCGGACCCAATGTAGGTTGCCTACGTATCATGTTCCATATGAATCAGATCTTGCATAGTTCGGGAAGATCAGGAATAAAGAAAATAAATTAATAATACTTTTTAAATTTTATTTTTAATTTTCCAAAAGAAAGATTATAAAGAAGAAAGAAAATATTTTGGGATTTCGATTTATTTTCTTTTTGTTTTTTGAAAGAAGGACTTCTACATAAGAAAGAAGGTTTTGTTTTTGTTTTTGTTTTTGAATTTTTGGAGAAAGACTTCCAAAAAAGAGAAAAAATATATTTTTGAATTTTGATTGATTTTCTTTATGAATGAAAGACTTATATATAGGAAGAAAATATTAATTTTTTGAACTTCTATATTTTTTTAGTTTTGAGAATTTTAAAAGAAAAACTTCTAAAGAAGAAAAGAACTAGTTTTTGGATTTTTGGACTTTTATTTTGAATTTATGAAAGAAAGATTTCTAAAGAAAAAAAATATATTTTTGAATCTTTAATTTTCATTTCAATTTTCGAAAGAAAAACTTCTGAAGAAGAATGAAACTATTTTTGGATTTTTATAAGAAGTTAAAAGAAAATATTTTTGGATTTTTAAAATCAAAAAAAGGAAGTAAAGGAAAATATTTTGGAATTTGTTTTTAAATTGTGGGCCGGAACCGATGAGGTTTGCCTACGTATCTCACATCCGTGAGAATCAGACCCGCGTAGTTCGTCAGTTTTTCAGGACCGAGGAAAAATGTCATTTTTTGAAAATTCGGACTCATTTGTGACAACCTTCTAAAATTCGGCAGAGTTTCAGGATCTTTTTTCTTCTTTTGTTTTTCAACTATCAGGATTTTCAGGAATCGGGTCAATTTTCTCTCCTATATTTTCTTGATTTTCTTGATTTTATTTCCCTAGTCTAGAAGCTGATCAACATGCAAGCCGAAACAAATAAATGCACAAGTAGCACGTAAAATGCACCTGGATGGTCTTTTTATTTCGGGTACACCTGTCCTAGACGGACCCAACCCCTATGTTGAGTCCCCAAAATCAAATGCACGTGATGCAAACAAGCGTTCCTACTAGGGATCTGGCATGAGGCTATGTTATTCTAGGTTTAAAACCTGGATGTATTGTTCTAAACCTGGCTTACCCGAGCGGACAACTCGAGCCGAGGAGGGCAACATACCGGGAATACAGAAGCTTCACCGGCTTTGCAACTTATCCGATCCTCGTTCTAAATTAGGGTATGACTCTAACTGAAAAGAAGCCACGCGAAGCGCACGCTTCCCAAAAGATTTAGAAGACTCAGAGAGAAGAAGGGTTTTCGTAACAGTTTATATATAGTTCGTACAATATCAAAGCGGTAAAAAGCGGCATTTAGCACATTAGGCTCAGATATGTAAAAATCAGATAATAAATCAAAGCCAAGTATAACAGTTATTCTAAGCTCGAATTCTGAACTCTGAACCAGAGATTCTGGGTTCGATCCCCAGCAGAGTCGCCAGAGCTGTCACACCTCCTTTTTTCTGAGGGGGGATAGGGGGTTTTTCCAATAAAAGTGACATTATTCGAAATTGAATTATTTATTTAATTCAGAGTCGCCACTTGAAATAATTTATGGTGTCCCAAGTCACCGGTTTATTTTAAATCCCAAATCGAGGAAATTGACTCTACTTTTATGGTCCGCGAATACAGAAGACCGGGTAAGGAATTCTATTTATTCGGAAGAAGGTGTGAGGCACTTCCGAATTCCGTGGTTCTAGCACGGTCACTCAACTATTAATAATTGGCCTAATTATTTGATTTAATACATATTTGAGACCTATTGTACATTTTTACCTTTCTAACCACTTTTATTATTTATGGAATTTTGTTTGAACAAGTCACGATGTCGCGCACTCGTTGTTTTTGTACACATTGCGAATCGCGCCACGTGAAACGTACCCGCGATTTACAACATGTTAATTATTATTATTATTCGAAGTTATGATCGGATCACATGAAATATATACCCGAATTTGGATTACGTATCATGGCTATGCCACTGGAACCGTACCCATAGTCACGATGATTTATTATTAATCGCGCCTAAAGCAAACTACGAATGTTCATAAGTTGTTATTCTAAACTAATTTGGAGTTATTGTGAAAGTCAAAATTTGGAATTGATTTTGGGTAAATACATGTTTGAATACTAAAGAAGTATCACAAATGGTCATAACCTGATTAATTTAATAATGCTCACATTCTGAATTTTTATTAAAGAAAAGATACATATTAGGCAAAAGTGAAGCCAACCAGAACTCAAGAACGGACTCAGTTGTTCAAGAGAAATATAATTATAATTGCACATGACAACATCAAACTAGTTCTCAAATGATTTTTATAATCTCAGTATTCTATAACTCTATAACAACGCAAAGATCATATATAAAGAACGGAACATTCTTAAGTCTTAACCAAATTCTTTCAAAAATGCTTTTAGAACATAAGGCAAAAGACGAACCTCTACATGTCAATGCTTCCTCCCTCTACTAGCCCCAACCCCACTAGCTCCATCGAACACATCCAATCGAGAAGCAACATATTACCCAGCAATCTACGAAGCAGCACAGCCCAGCAGAAACAAACAACAATTTCCTTTAAATGCCCAGATTTTCGGAAGCTCTTTCCTTTTAAGATCTTTCTTTTTGTTTTTGTTGAAATTTTGAATTCTAAAAGCTTCTTCTTCCAGCTATTTCGTGTGCTTGTGTATATGTGTTTCGGAAGGGGTCACTGAAGTTTCTTTCGCTCAGAGGAATTATCTGTGTGTATTGTGGATTGAATATTGTGTGTTTGGATGGGAGTCAAGGAAGAGAGTAGAGGAGGAGGTGATTGTTGTGTAAAACCAAGAGAGAGAAGGATCTTAGGTTTTTTATTTTTTTGAAGGGAGCCGTTTGATCTTGTTCGTTCTCCTCTTAGAAAAAGAGAGAGGTGAAATTAGGGTCTGTCCTAATAGAGTGGGGGAGATGGGTGTTTTAAGAGAAGAGTATGGGCCATGCTATGGGGTGGATTGGGCTTCTAAAGGGATGAGCTTGAAACAATTGCAAAATTAGTCGCTTTGGACTCAAATTTTAATTAAAACCAATTTCTGTGGCTAAACTATTATATATATTTTACTCACTAATTGACTAATGACCTAATTAATTAACTAACCTAAGAATGTATTTTTTTTATTTTTAAATATTTATATAATATATTTAACAATGTAATTAAATTCTAAAATGCAATTTAAAATCTAAAATGCTATGAAATTAAGATTTGAATATTTTTATGATTTACGATATTCCTAACATGCATAAACAATGCGAATAAATAAAAAATAAATAAAGAAATATTTTTAAAAATCATAAAAACAAGTAAAATTATTTTTGGATTATTTTTAGGGGTAATTTGCTATGTGGGGCAAACATTAGGTGCTCACAGCTGCCCCTCTTTGCTCGGAATTTTCGAGTAATTGAGTATGAAAATTAACGAAAAAATGACCCTCTATAGTCCCTGAAAATTTTATTAGCTCATATGTTTTTCCATGGCCCCGAAATAACCTTTAAGCCCAATTTATTGACAAGTTGTAGCCACTATTTCCAATGCACTTCTCCTCTCTTTCAGCCACCTACTTCTCATCTCTTTCTCTCTCCTCGTCTTCTCCCTTCTTCAATCTATGAGTGACTTTCATCTTTCCCTTTCTTCTCATCTTTTCCGTTCTTCACTCCCTCTTTTTTTTTTCTTCTCCTTTAGTGACACCAATACATCTTTTTTTAATTTTTTCTTTTTTTTGAAATCTCCTCCTCCTTTACTTAGATGCAAAAATATCTATCTTTTTTGAGTAATTTCCAGTAAAAGTCTAGCGGTAATTGCCGCTTTCTGTCCACTTTCAGATATAGTATTACATGATATTTTTTCGGATGAATTTTGCAAGAAGATAAGAAAATGGAGAAAATAAAATAGCCACTGTTGGAGAAAAGCTTTTTCCGGCCAAGTTCGTTGTCCTCTGTTACCGTCAGTGCCCCTTTATTTATACACTATGTAATCAGTGTATAAATAGTGGTATAATATGATGTATAATCAGTATGTATACATTATACAGTAACGATATATTTATTATACATTTGCTATGCATGTATTATACAGAACTGGACGTGAAAGATTATAATGGCTACGATGAGTATTAAGAAAGGTAGATGCGATGGAGTTGACGGAATTTGAGTTGGCCATTCTAATATCTTTTAGGCTACTAGATGTATATGAAATCTTGTGGATATCAAATGATATAAATTTGCAGCGAGTGACCATAAATAAATTTTGCTCAAAATTAATTCTAATTGAGTATCCAGGAAATCAAAATGAGCAAGCCCAATGGGTAGCTTAATCCAAACGTCTTTCTGTGAACATCAAAATAAGAATATTAAGGAGGGAGGAATATAAAGGCGCTTGCTTTAGAGTTTATAAAATTCAGTTTTTAAGCTTTTTTTTTTTTTAATCTTAAAAGGTATGTTTGAGTTAATTTAGTTAAAATAAGCTTTTTTGGTTCTTTTGAAAAGTTTCAAATTCAATGTTAGATTTCAAACTCAAGAAGACGGAGAGAAAAATAGGTAAAATTAGTGTCTAATGCATTATTTTGTATGTAAATTGTAAAATGTATATCAACTTGTACTTAGGTTAAAACTTCAATATTTATGGTACATAAGTTTTGTAAGTAGTATAGATATGTAAAAATCTCAAAAAAAAAAGGTTCACTCTGTTTCAAAAAAAAAAGAAAAAAGAAAGAGAGAGAAGCCCGTTACTAATGTTCAAACAAACCAAAAAGGAAAGGGAATTAAGTTAAGATTGATCGAGGGTTACGTACTACTTGACGGATTAGTTTGCAATACCTTTTGCTTTGTGAATACTTGAAGCTGTTACAGCTTGTTTGGATGGTTGTTATCCGTATTGTATTGTTATTTTAAAATAATATTTGTTTGATTGTTTAGTTAAAATTAATTGTATTATATTTTTAAATTCATCATTTCGGAACAATAAAAAGACTTATTTTTTGGAACAACTAATTTGATGTGGTAAAATTGTTTCGTATTTTTCTTTTTAATTATACCCTTCTTTATTACTCCATAATTCTATTTTACCATTTACTTTTTTTTTCATTTTAACTCCAAATTTCCAACCCATAACCCACTTTGTCTTCCTCCCATTTTTCCCAAACTGGTTCTGTCGTTCTTTGCCAACTCCACAGTCGGAGGTAACAAGAGAATAGGTTCTGCCATTCTTACCTAATTTGTCTTCATTCGTTTCCATGGTCATTATTCTTTACTTAATATTTTACTTTTCTTAATATTATTATTATGATCTATTTATGAATAGAGTGTACTTATTATTATTAATAATATTACTAATTTGTTCCATTAATTTTGTTAGAATTTACATGAAATTAATTGATTAATCTATTTATAAGACATAATTGGTGATAAATTAGTAGAAAATAATTTTCATAAATTATTTTTATGCGCAATTTTTGATACTTTTAGTATTTAAAATAATTGAGGATATTTAAGTAAATTTATCAGTTATACACAGTATGATACAGTCAAACCAAACAGAAAAAATATTATTTAACAATAACAAACAATACAATTATCCAAACATCGTGTCCACAAAATGATACAATACGATACATTATAACACAATATGTAACAATAATCCAAACGGAGTGTAATACATCAGTATGTATGTGTGTGTGTGTGTGTGTGTGTGTGTGTGTATA
>AWOL01S0001083.1:163932-208066 GCA_000715115.1 Nicotiana otophora | reverse complement strand
ATTCTTCTCCACTATGTTGGCCTGTCCCTTCTTCTTATACTTTTTCGGGAGACGACAATCAGGGGCTTTGTGACCGATTTTTCCACAATTGTAGCAGCTGCCCTTGAATTTCTTTTTGTTATGATCCTTAGTTTGTCCAGAAGACCTCTTTCTCTTCTTACTTTTTGGAGCAGTATCCTCAACGATATTAGCTCCCATGATCGTTGAATTTTCACGAGACTTCTTCTCGGCTGTTTTTTTGTCTTCCTCAATCTTGAGACGAATCACAAGATCTTCCAACTTCATTTCTTTGCGCTTGTGCTTAAGATAGTTCTTGAAATCTCTCCATGAAGGAGGCAATTTTTCAATCATTGCAGCCACTTGAAATGCTTCATTCACGACCATACCTTCAGCAATAAGGTCATGAAAAATAAGTTGAAGCTCCTGAACTTGGGTTCCAACAGTTTTACTGTCTATCATTTTATAGTCTAGAAACTTGGCAACCACGAACTTCTTCAAGCATGCATCTTCAGTCTTGTACTTCTTCTCAAGTGCGTCCCATAATTCTTTCGAAGTATTCATCGCACTGTACACATTGTACAAGTCATCCTCTAAAGCGCTTAAGATATAGCCTTTGCAAAGAAAATCTGCCTGCTTCCACGCCTCAACAATCATGAATTTCTCCTTGTCCGGCATGTCCGCAGCACGCACTGAAGGTTCTTCACTAGTGAATTTCTGTATGCCAAGTGTGGTAAGCCAGAAGAACACCCTTTGCTGCCATCCTTTGAAGTTGGCTTTGGAAAATTTCCCCGGTTTCTCTGCCGGTGGAACAGCAGTCCGGCTTGACGAGGCTATCGTCGTTGCCGCAATAGTCGCAGAAGAATTTCCGTTATCAATTGCCATTTCTCACTGTAAACAATAGAAGAGTTCAATTAATGGTAAAATCAGAACAGTAAACAATACTGTTATTAACAAAAACAGTATGTATAATAAATAAAACCGAAGTTTTTTTATACTGTTTCACAGAAAAAAGATGAAGTTTTTATGTTCTTCAAATCGTTTTACGAATTTCGATACTCTGATGAAGTTTTTTATATCTTCAAATCAGAATAATAAAATTCAGAAGGAGTAGAAAACCACACAGGTTTTAATCTCCACAAACAAAATACAGAATATAAAAAAAAAATTTAATTTTCTTAAGAATGTTATAAATTCGGTATTGCTGTAATAAACAATTAAACTTTCTGAAAAAAACAAAACAGAAAGTTAGTAATACTTGTTTAACGAAATAGATTCTGAAAAACAAAAAACAGTATAGGAATAAATCGAGCCTACTGAATATATAGTGTGTCCTTAAGGAAATTATTCCCCTCAAGTACCCGAGGTGCTGGAATATATCCTTCCAGGATAGAACGATTTAACTCACCATTGTATTGGTACCAAAAATTCTGATGAACTGCGAACCACTCAATGGTCGTAAAACACACTGGAAAATATTGTGAAGAAGAAGAAGAAGAAGAAGCTCAGAAAATTTCGTAAGGAAAGATTCTAGGATTCAAACTCTATTTATAGAGTTGCTGGCATTATTTCTGAAAAGGTTTGCAATCTTTCAGAAACAGCCATGGCTGTTGAAAAGGGTTGTTTGAAATATTGCAAGAAAAATATATTTAAAATAATACGGGAAAGAAAACGGGCCTGACCGAACCGGATCGCGGGTTATTCCGGATTGAATTTTTCGTTAATTATAATCAATCGATCTTTGATTGAATCCGAATCCAAATCCAAATCCAAATTCGAAGCTCGAAGCCGAAGCCGAAGCCGAGTGAGCGACGACGACGACAACGCAAGACTTGCCTTTTTCTTAACTCTTTAAGAGCTAGAAGAAGAGCAATTATATATATACCCATCAAAAGTCTTTTCTTCCTCCAATATGGGACAATGTCCCTTTCCCAAGGTAAACTCAAATATTTCATTTTCCCTCCATTTCTCATTCACCTTCTTTAAGCTACACAAGCTTAAAATCCCAACACCAACAAGATTGGTTCTATATGTATTTTGTTGTCTGCATTCGTGAAAGTGTTTGAAAAAAAAATGCAAAAAAAAAAGCAAGAAAACATCCAATAATCCAAACCAACTTTTGATTAAAAACAAATTGTTTTACACCTAAAGAGTATAGATTGTAAAGTAATAATCCTGAAACTCAAAGCAATGGATGCCAAAATGCCGACAGTCATATAAAACTATAGATAACTGTTTCATTTAAAACTTCATGTTGACTGCTAAAAAGAGAGGAAGGAAAGCACTGAATCGTGTGTCTATGTTCATCCGATTTAAGTGATTACTTGTTCAATGCTATGTCACAGAATTTCTAGGCATTGTGCACGGTGTTTTAAAAAGCGTTTTTGGGACAAGTTCAGAGCGAGCCGTGAGGCGAGGCGCACCAAAAATTTCCCGAGGCGATGGTGGGGACGAAAGTCTCAAGAGGCGTACGTATTTCTGGCAATTCGGGGCGTACGCCTCAGCATTGAGGCGCGTGTTTGTAGTGAGGCGTAAGCCCCAGAGACTTTTTCAAATTAAAACAAAATTTGTTGATTAAGTCCTTCATATAATCCCCAAATTCTCAAAAGTTAATTATTCAAAAGTTTTAAAAAGGAACTGAAACATTAAATTTAAAATTTAAGATCTTTTTATTGATAGAAACCCTAATTTATGGTTTTTGGCAATTCTTTATCTTGTCCGCTAGTCTGCTACTATCTCCATAAAGTAACGAATAGTCATTTTTTTTTTGCAAATACAAAGAGAACTCCATTCTCCTTATTCTTTTTCATAGCAGCAAGTTCAAAGTTTAAATTGCAGGTTAGCCATCCTTTTTGTTCCTTAACGTAGAAAACTTTATTCTTTTCAACTCAAGTTACTGGTGCTTGTAAGTAGCGTATAATAGATTATTTTGCCTAGTTTTTTGTAGGGATGGATCACATCTATATATATATTTCACATATTTATAGTTTTCTTCCATTTTTATACAATTTTACCTATTTATAAATATTTACTATAATAATATTATTTTATGAAATATTAAAAATTAAATATACACGGGGCTTACGCCCCGTGCCTCGGGGCTTACGCTTCGCTGAGGCATATGTAAGATGTGTCGCCTTAAGCCCACGCGTTTTAAAATATTACCTGTGCATATGGAGATATATTTAATTCGACAAAATCAAAAGTGTTATGTGCTTTATCTGATTCGTAATTCATTCACTTTGTGATAGTTGCATTTTGATCATTTGACACGAGGAAAAGAATATCATAATTTCAAAATCAGAAGAAGGAGAAAATGCGTTTGGGTTTGAATTATGAAACATTGTTTAAAATTAGTCTGGCCTTATAAAAGAAAGCCAAGATTCTTTTTTTTTCTTAGCAACATTGAACTAAGAACGTGTATATGCAAGTTCGAAGTTTGTAGCTAAAATTGTCCTTTATCTTTGAGAGTAGGTTTAACTTTGTCATTTAACTATTCTCCTTAGCATCTTTAATCCCTTAAGTTTGCTAAAGTAGAGCGCCTTTAGTCCTACTAACAGAATTTGGTTAACTCTTGTAAAAACTAACTCTGATAGTTACCGTCAGTTTTTAACCAAATTATATTAATAGAACTAAAGGTGCTCCACTTTAGTAAAATTAAGGGATTAAAGATGTTCAGGGGAATAGTTAAAGGATAAAGTTAGACCTAATCTTAAAGAAAAGAAACAATTTTAACTAAAAACTGTGCTATGTCTCTCAAAAGTGTGTCCTTAACTGAGTAAAGCTTTGCTGGTGCTTTTAACTTCACTTCTGGTCAACATCAATCCTTTTTACATACTTTTTCAAGTTGCTAAATATTTTTTAATGTTCATATAGTTAGTTATACGTTGTTGATTTTGGACTCTTCAATAGAACTAGCGACCGTTCAACGAATTATTTTGTATTATTTAAGTCTCAAAACATCACTTTATTCTTCAATAAAAAGTACTAACAACAAATCAATGAATTATTTTGGTGGTAGGTACTAGTAACTATCCTTAGCTGGGAATTATAAGCCACAATCTACTTTGCTATTTCAACCAACGTTTTCGACTAAAACGTCACCAGAATTATAATTATACGCTTAAGTTTACGGATAAAAGGGTTAAAGTAAACGTAACACTTACCACCCTTAACTTCGCTGATTTGCAATATTGTTTTTCTTTACGTATTTTGTCGCCTGCATTTGTGGAAGTCTTTGATAAAAATTTTAAAAAAACAAAAAAAAGAGCAAGAAAACATCCAATAATCTAAACCAAATTTTGATTAAAAAAATTGTTTTACACCTAGGTGTTTAGCATGTGCTGCCGTAAAGTATACCAGTGGCGGATCTAGAGCACAGACTATGGTATGAGATCCCGAGAATTCAATAGTTTTTGCGTAAACTCTATATATATATTAAGAAATCTACTAAATATGTATAAATATTTGACGATGAATACAATTATTACTAACTTGAGGTTGTTGTAACACCAATATATTTCAAATCCTAGATTACTAACCCGGATTTCTCGTGACTATTCAAGAATTTCAATGTTTGAATCGAGGTGTCAAACGGTAAAGCTTATATGATTTTATTTATTTTAGAATTTTTCTCGATCATGAATTTTGACAAGGTGGGTTGCTCTGATGGTAAGCACCCTCCACTTCCAACCAAGAGGTTGTGAGTTCGAGTCACCCCAAGAGCCAGGTAGGGAGTTCTTGGAGGGAATGATGCCGAGGGTCTATTGGAAACAGCCTCTCTATCCCAGGGTAGGGGTAAGGTCTGCGTACACACTACCCTCCCCAGACCCCACTAGTGGGATTATACTGGGTTGTTGTTGTTGTTGTTGTTGTTGTTGTTGTATTAAGGATTAGGGGTGTGCATACATAGGTCGGGTTGATTCGAGTTTTCTCATTATCAAACCAAAACAATTGTGTTTGGCTATTAAATCTAAAGACCAAACCAAACCAATAAAAGTCAGATTTTTTTTAATCTCTCAGATTTTCTCGCATTTTTCGGGTTTTCAGGTTTTTTTCATATAGTTTTCATAGCACAAAACATAGAATGTTTGCTCCAAATATTTCTTTAATCCTAGTAAGACATAACTATATAAGGTATTTCCAAGAAACTAACATAAAATATGAGATGGATCATGGCATTGTAAATATTCAAAAATAAAGATAATAAAATCGCATAAAATAAATATTATTAATAATCCATAATAAAAATAAATAAAATCTTAAATTACTAAGTTTCTAAACTAAGTACGACTAATAAGTACTATTATTTACATGACTAAACACTAAAAAAATTAAGTTGTGCATTTTATCTAAACCATGAAAAAATTAAAAAATAATATATATTCAACACTATTGTCATTCCCAGTACAATTGAATTGAGTGTCTTTTGTTAGCATTAATATTGATTTGATTTTGGTTTGGGATTTGTTTGAGTTACTAACATTTATGAACTATAAAACTTATTGGAGCATTCAAATATTATAAGTCCAAGCTTGAAATAATGCGTTAAAAGATAAAATTATTAAAAAGTTTAAGAAATATGTCTAAACTATACTAGAATAAATATTTTCATGTATTAAATATATTTAAAACTTCTATACATGTAACATCGAGTTGGTTTAGTTTCGGTTTGACTTTTTTTAGTTAAACCAAACCAAACCAATTATGGTCGAATTTTTTTCCCAACACCAAACCAAATCAAACGAAATTATAGTCGAATGGTAAATAAATTTTAAAGCCCATAAATGTAGTAACTCAAACACAGTTCAAATCAATACTAATGCCAACAAAAGAAATTCAATTCAATACTAGGAATGATGATAGTGTTGGATAATTATTTTAGTTTTACATTGGTTTATAATAAAAATGCGTAACTTAGTTTATCTTTTTCTTTATTACTTAGTTATGTACTTAATATTAGTACTTATTAACTATACTTATTTTAGCATGACCTATATAGTACTTTTAGATTATGTTAATTTTCATTATGGCTTATTAATTAGCAATATTTGTTTTAAGTAATTTTATTATTTTATCTTTGTTATTGAATATTTTAGTATAATGCTATGACTTATCTCATATTATTGTGTTAGTTTCTTGAAAAATACATTATATAGTTGTATTTTACTAGGACTTAAGAAATATTTGGAGCACAAGTTACATATTTTATGCTATGAAGACTTTACCGAAAAAAATTCGAAAACCCGAAAAATCCGAAAACCCCGAGA
This sequence comes from Nicotiana otophora, assembly GCA_000715115.1. NCBI lineage: Eukaryota > Viridiplantae > Streptophyta > Magnoliopsida > Solanales > Solanaceae > Nicotiana > Nicotiana otophora. The sequence goes on along the minus strand of AWOL01S0001083.1, from coordinate 201,800 downwards.
AAAACCAAGAATAAAAAATCCGATTTTGTTGGCTTTGTTTGGTTTGGTTTATAAATTTAAAAATCCGACATTATTGATTTGATTTGATAATTAAAAAATCCGAACTAACCCGCCCTATGTACACCCCTACCGGAGGGTATAGATTATAAAGTGATAATCTTGAAACTCAAAGCAATGGATGGCAAAATGCCAAGTCTTATAAAACTAAAGACAACTGTGTCATTTAATACTTCATGTTAACGGCTAAAAATAGAGGAAGGACAGCACTGAATAGTGTGTATATGTTCATCCGATTTGAGGAGATTACTTGGTCAATTCTATGTCACAGAATTTAATTTCCAGGGATTTGTGCAATATGGATATATTTACTTCGACAAAAATCAAAGTGTTATGTGCTTTATCTGATTCAGTCACTTTGTCGTAGTTGTATTTTGATCATTTGATTTGAGGAAAAGAAAAATATAATTTTCTGTGCCCAAAATCAGGAGAACAGAGAAGATGCTTTCGGGTAATTATCAAGCGTTCGGGTTTGATCATTATCTTTTTCAGGTTATTCGCTGTTTATTATAGAACAAGTCTACGTAATTTATATTATTAAGTATTGTCTAAAATTAGTGTGGTCTTAGGCTAAATTAGTAGCAGTGTTTGCATTTAAATATTGATAGTGTAAAGGTCCTCTGTACAGTAACTGTATTAAAATTATTATTATTATTATTATTATTATTATTATTATTATTAATAATAATAATAATAATAATAATAATAATAATAATAATAATAATAATAATAATAATAATAAAGCTATGAAATCTAAAAAGAAACGCGAAAAGAAAAGTGAAGAATTTATCCACCTCACTACCAGACTCTAATCTTGAAAAAAATTATATTCATACTCAATGTCTACACCACAACAACAACAACTACAACGACCCAGTTAAATTCCACTAGTGGGATCTGTTTACCTGTAAAACAATACAGTTGAATTTATACGTGATTTCTAGACAAGTGAACTAATTTGATCCTAAAATAATATAATAATCGAAGAAATACGCAGTACTTAGCCTTGGAATGTAGATGAAATAACAAAGATAGTTATTTCGTGAACACGATTTTCGAACACAACAATGATAGGATCAAAAAGCAAAAGAGTGAAATTGTATAAAGCTTTGTATAGAATATAATATATGTTCTTGCCAGAAATTTCGTATCCCTTACAATGATAACTGAGCTCGCTATTTATAGCCATGTCTAGGGAAGAAGGTTCTAGGATCGTGCCCTCCTTTAATGTCAATTATGAGGGTCATTGATTGAGATGTAACGTTGAGTATAAATACCAAATTCTTTGTAACAAACCGTCACTCTTAATGCTGTAGAATATTCCTTAGTAAATGCTACCGGGCGCAAAGCTTTTAATACACTTTTATGTACGTTATCCGTTCCGGTGACAAGTGTAGTGACTGCGTTCGGTCCTCAACCATCTCATCTTGGATTCCACGTATCCTTCTTTTAGTCAGTCACGTGTCATATCATATCATATTTTACTCTATACAGATAGCCCCCCTGCTTTCCGGTGACATAACTTTGTGTTACCGGAAAGTTGGTAGAAACACCTTTTTGGCGAAAATTATCATAACTCCCTCTGAAGGTCTCTGACAATTGATTAGACGCACGTCTCTTGACGAGCGCAAAACACACACTTAAATTGTGCTCGCTAGTCAAAGATAGTATAGTATAATTATCGTATCTACAAGGATTGGATTTAAACAGCATTATCGTAGTTTGTAGCTAGACTGATATTCAGTAGGATCAACAGTTGAGGTTTATATAATTAATAATCTAAAATCTACAACTATTGACTAATGACAATCTCTACAAAGGTAAACAAGGGAGTTATCAATGGGAGAAAATATGGGTTGATGGGATATGTGCAAGATAGTTGTTCGAAATCTAACTCTAGATAATTCACTTCTAATGTTCAAGCGAGTCTCACGAATTCACTTAATTATTAACACAAATGTTTAGTAGAAACTCCTCTCTCGATTAAGTCTCAACCTCACAATATGAATCAATTTAAGCTTGGTGAAGATATGCAAGAATTCGTAATGGATTGGTCATTAGGGTAACCTCTTTCGATTATCCTGCTAACTATATTTAATCAAGGATTCAACTAGCCTCTTTCGATTACTTAGAAGAATCTATTAACTCAACCAACAATATAGTGCAAATATATCACGAGTTATGCCTCTTTCAATTACAAGAACAAGTGAACATAGATGCAACAATTAAATCTTCGAAAAACAATTCAAATACATTAACATAGAGTTGTAATCCACAAACAACAATCAATACACCAAATCCATTAAAACCTAAATGGTTCTACTCCATAGATATGGAGGAGTTCTTCACAAATGAAACAAAAATAGAGGAAAACATAAATACAATCCACACCCCGATTTGAGTGAGGAAGGAAGGATGAAATCCTTGTGCTCTTGCTTCTCCTTATTCTCCTAAGCTTCCCTAGGTCTAAGGTATGCCAAAAGTGTGTCAAAAATAGTATTTTGGGGTATTTAATCCGCCCCCAAAATAAATCCCGGAAGAAACTACCCTTTCTTAGCGAAATAGAGCTTTTCTCGGACAGGACATGCGTGACCGCGCACTTGGTCGCACACTTTGCACACCATTCTGCCCCAAGTGCGCGTCCAGTGCGCGACCATGCACTTGGTCGCGCACCTGGGTTGTATAAGTTGGGAATTTGGAAAAGTGTAAAGCATGAATGTTGTAGACCTTTTAAATAGATTTCTAACTATATATTGGGAAGCCCAAACGGAGTTCCGAACAAAAAGTTATGTGCATTTTACTGGACACTGCGCAATATGCCTGTTCGATTCTTCGTTTCGTTCCACTATCATCCGTTGATCCCCGAACTCGATCCCGACTTAATCCTTGGGATTTTACACATTCTTCAAAGCTCCAAAATAATATTAATTCATGACATAATATCTACATAGATGAATCACTCCTACAAGGCATAAAACACACAATAAATGCAAAACACACCTAATTAAAGCTCAACATAAGTAAAGTGAAGTGAATTAGAGTGCAATAAGCGACTAAAACACGGGAGTATAGCCTACCATAATCTCTCTGCATTGAATTCCCCGTCATCCCATGATTCAGCACAATATTTTCCAATTATCGAGGTAATCATGGCCATAAATTTAGCCGCCAGAATTTTACTTATAAGCAACTTTCTTTTCCTTTACGCTTCACAATTTCTTGAGTTTCTGATTTGCATCCTTGTTTTTCATCCTTTTCCTAATTTTCTTCACATAAACTCCTTACCTTCTTCTTTTCCAATGGCTTCTTCTGCCAAACGTGGTAGTTCTTCAAAGAATAAGAACAAAACCGAGGACTCCATTCCTCCAACAATGGATTCCATCATCCCAAGGAGGCTTAGTACTTCGAAGGATTTTGAAGAGAAATTCTCTATTGCTAACTCTCGTACATGGGCTGTTAGTAGGTACCCTTCTTCTATTCGTCCTTCCAGTATCCCTGTCGTGAAGGAGGACTACCGCTGCAATGAGTTGGAAATCATCGCTCCTGATCTATCGGAGCGAGTGACCATTCCCAAGGAAGGTTTTACACAACGTTTCATGTATCCCTTTACTTTGGGTGAGTTTTCTTTTAGCGGAGAGCTTGATTCCGTGATTGCAAAATTTTTCCTTCACTACCAGGTATGTTTGGCACAGGTAAGTCCTTCAGTGTGGAGCATGATAGCCTGCCTCCGACTCTTGTGCCAAAAAACTGGAGAGGAGCTAACCTTAGATCATGTGATGAATCTTTATTCCCCCAAAATATTTCGCGGGGGAATAATAAACCTTTTCAAGCGTGGCCACCATGCTTTGTTGTCTAGCATGGATGATGACAACGACCGTGGGTGGATGGAGTGGTTCGTTGCAGTTACCACCAATGACATCATTGCGACAACGACTTCATCTTTTCCAGTTGCTTGGAACTACACTTGTAAGTTCTTTGTATAATATTCCTCTTACTAGATATTCTTCTATGCTGTATCATCTCTTCACCCTTCGCATATTTTAGCTACTCGATATCTCCTACCAGTGGTGGAAGGTTTGAACCAGTGGGTTCAGAAGATTTTGGACGTCACAATGCCCAAAACTCGTTTGTGGAAAGAACTAGCCCTTAAATACGGGCGGAAAGCCAAAAATTATGGTAACTCTAATTTACCTTGCTTCCATTTTTTTATATAAAGAACTTGGTTGAACCCTTTTGATTTTGTTCATGGAATTAGGTCTACCTGCAAGCTATGTTGTTGTCCCCAAGAAGGACGTTCTGACTGGTCCTACTTATGCAATGAGGCTGATTCAGGAAGTACTTACTCGAACGGGTATCTCCAGGCCTGTTTTGGGTGCAAATATTTCTTTACGTAGTCCTCGGCCGGAGGATAAACAAACAAAGAGAAGACGCTCCTCCGCGGCAGGGGAAAAAATAAAAGAGCAAAGGCTGATGCCCCCGAATCATCTCCAGTGGCGATTATGACCGATCCTCCTTCTGGGCCGGTCGTAGACACCGTGTTGATTCACTATGATGAAGAATCTGTTGATGAAGGAGTTTCTTTACATAGAAGGCAATGATCCTTATTATCTCAATAGGATGCTCAACCTATTGAGATAGTTACACTAGCTGAAGACGACGTCTCAGCACTTTGGGGAGAATCTGATTTAGTAGAATATGCCAACTCCCGCTTCAGGGCCCCAATTGCAGTAACCAGTGCTACGAGGTTGAGTAATGGTTCGTGGCCAGCTTGGTTGGCGAGTATCAAACAACCAGCAATGCATTTGATGCAGCCGTTTCTCACTCCTTAGCTCCATCAGCTTCATTTTCACCTTCACCAACACCAGCAACTGCTACATCATTTCCATCTTCGTCTACTCTTCCACTAGCGGTTGCTACACCATCTCTATCAGCCGCACCTGACCATGAAGAAGGTGTTCCTCTTCCACAGTCCCCAGTTCATGGGAACTTGGGACACAATTATGCTGCTCCTTCTAAAGATCCACAAAGGAGGAGCAACATTACTCTTTTGGTCGCTATCGGGTGCAACATGCTATCACGGCCGATGGAGCTTGCTAATTACCTGAACCATTTGGCTTCAGAAAAAGATTGGGAAAAGATTCAGACACTCTCGGACGAGTGTTTGTTGAACAATGATATGCTTAACGCCGCGACAGTATGTTCCTTGTTTCCTTTGTTATTTCTTCTACTTTTGAACGAATGTATTCTAAGTTTTTCCTTTTCTTATTTTATAGGCCAACTTTATTGCCCCTGAGGGCCTTCAAAGGTTGACTCATGAGAAGGAAGGACTTACTTCTGAACGGGATCAATTTTTTGTGTAACAGGACCAGAATGTTCTCCGCCTCTCGAAACAAGAAACTAGAGCTACTGGGGCCGCTGATTTGGAGGCTCATTTGTATCAAAGCGAGCAAGAAGTGATAACCCTCATCCAAGAAATTAGGCCGCTGAGGGTTAATTTTGATGAGGCCAAGGCCAAATGGGAAAAAGTCCAAAACGTCGTTCTTGCTGCAATCGACCGTGAGGCTGCCTCAACTGAAATAGTGATTAACTTGGAGGCATCCTTGAACTCAAAAAGTGAAGAGCTTGCTGCTGTGGAGGCGAAACATGCCCAGCTAGAAGAGAAGTACAGGAAAACTATTGAGCATATTAGGCTCTTTAGTTCAACTATCCACGAGCTTGTCGTCAGCCTCAAATCTGCTAGATCTGCCCGTGAAAACCTTTCTGCCAAGGTTATTCAACTACAAGAAGAACTTAAGAGTCGAGCGACTTCCCTCATTATTGAAAAAACTTATTCCATGTATAACATGAGGAGCAAAATTTTGGAAGAGGACAAATATGGTATCATTGATGTTGATGCCGAAATTGCTAAGGCCCGAGAGCTTGAGTTGGATGCAAAAAAAGGACTCCCAATGCAGTCTGATGCTCCAGGTTCTTCTGATTCCGATTTTGAGTTTTCGGACACTGAATAAGGATTGGAAGGCGATGAGGACGAAGACCAAATTGGGGAAAGCGTTGAGCCATCAGCGGAACCACCTACTCTTCCCGGTAATGCAGATACTTCTCTTCCTCTTGGTTCCGGAGGTGCTGCAATTTAGCTTTTTCTTTTCCTATTTTGCACTTGTAACGTTTTAGCCCGTTCTTGTAAATAAAGACATATTTTCTTCTTTTTGTTCAAGTGCCGTTTGAGTTTTACTTTCGTTTGAATGTCCATGCAAGCCTTTAACTTTTGCATTTGCTCAAGTATTCTGTGCACGTTGTTCAATTCGCGCTTTACTATGTGTAGTCTCGGATGCCTTTTCTTCGAAGTATTTTGGTTCCGAGTATTATCCCTTTTACGTGAGGGTTTTCATGAATCTTTGCGCAAGTTTCCCTTTCACGTGAGGGTTTCTATGAGTATTTGCGCAAGTTTTCCATTTACGTGAAGGTTTCTATGAATATTTGCGCAAGTTTGCCTTTTGTGTCCTTTTCATATGCGACTTCGGGTGTATTTTTCCCCGATAGCATTTTTGATTCCGGGCATTGATTCTTCTGGAACCAACCCTTTAACGTGAGGGTTTTTATAAGAGAGGGCCCTCTTATGTTTAAGGTTCACTTGAAGAGGACGTCTCATGTTCATTACGATACTAATATTTGAAGTACTTGTTTTACTTTCAAATAACAAAATCAGCTCATCGCTCAGACAAGAAACAAGATAAAAGCAAAAGGATTTAATTTTATTCCTTCTATATTCAGAAAATTACATAAGCATTATGCTATGCAGAAAAGAAATTGCTATTACTTGTGGCTATCTTGTACAACTTGTTTCTACGGGGCTGACTGCGTAGTTCCCGGTCCCGATGATGCATTTTGTTTTCGGATTTTCGTTCCCGGTTGACGTGGACGTCATTGTTGTCGTATCCTCATATCATTCCCCCCAGTGTTTGAATGCGAAGAATGCGAATTGGAACACTGGAAGTCTTATATCTTTGAAGGTCCCACCAATGGATTGCTAGGTAATCGCTCACTCGGTAACATATCTTGTTTCCCCTTAGGAATCCATGTTATCGAACAAAAGAATACCTAACAGTCCTCTGGTGGTTTGTGCCCATGAACGGTCGGGTAACCTCTGTTCGGTAGCAAACTTAACTTCCCGATGGAAATTTGCGCAAATATTACCTAATCGTCCCCTAGTTGAAGCTTGTTCGTTTGCCTTGATATCAAAGGTCTTATTTATGCTGTCTTCGTAGTATGCTTTCCGTCGCTGCCTCGTTAAAAACCTTTCCATAAAAACCCAATTGGGATAAAAATCGAACGAAGGAAAAAAAAGTGCAGCACATACTTTCAGTTTGAGTGTTGTTCATCAACAATAATATCTTTTGAGGTATTCCACGTTCCAGTTACTGTGCTTGTCCCCATTTGGGTTCTCCAACTTGTATGAACCTTTCCCAGTAACAGCTGAAATTAGGTAGGAACCTTCCCACGTTGGGCCTAGCTTTCCCCCGTTGAGCTCCCGGGTATTTTGTGTTACTTTCCTTAGAACCAAGTCTCCTGCTTTGAAAAAACATAAATTGGCCCTTCGATTGTAATATCGCTCCATCCTCTGCTTTTGAGCTGCCATTCTTACATGAGCCAAGTCCCTGCGTCCCTCGAGTAGTTCCAAGTTGACTAGCATTGCTTCGTTATTCGATTCTCCATTTGTATGAGAATATCTCAAAGTGGGTTCGCCCATTTTAACAAGGATTAAGTCTTTAGCACCGTATACGAGGGAAAAATGAGTTTCTCATGTACTTGATTTGCCCGTTGTTTCGTAGGACCATAAGACTCCGGGCAACTCTTTGGGCCATTTGTCTTTTGCTGCTTCCAACCTTTTCTTGAGGTTTTGAATGATCACTTTGTTTGTTGATTCCGCTTGACCGTTTGCGCTCGGATGATAAGGTGAGGATGTGATTCTCTTTATTTTCAGGTCTTCGAAGAACTTTGTAACTTTTGCACCGATAAACTATGGCCTATTGTTGGATGCTATCTCTTTTGGTATTCCGAACCTGAAAATTATATTTTCCCTCAGGAAATCGACCACTTCACGTTATCTAATTTTCTGATAAGAACCCGCTTCCACCCATTTAGAAAAATAATCAGTTAAAATTAAATGCAAACTTACCTTTCCGGGAGCCAGTGGTAGCGGTCCGATGATGTCCATCCCCCATTTCATAAATGGCCATTGGAACAAAATCGAATGTAAGGTTTCTGCCGGTTAATGTACTAGTGATGCGTAGCATTGGCACTTATCACATTTACGTACTAAATCGTTGGCATCTTGTTCTATGCCAGTCCAGTAATATCTTGCCCGTACTAATTTCAGCACCAAAGACTCTACGCTTGAGTGATTGCCGCATATCCCTTTGTGGATTTATATCATGACATAGTCAGCTTCTGACACTCCTAAACACCGGGCCAACGGGCCTTGGAAAGATTTTCTATACAATTGGCCTTTCGTGAAGCTATATCGTGCAACTTTGGTGTGTAACACTCGTGATGCTTTGGTATCATCGGGTAACTCTTTGTGCTCGAGGTAGTTGATTATTTCGTTCCTCCCTTCCCAAACCAGACTAGCCGAATTCACCTCGTAGTAACCATCCGTATCAAGGACTGAGCTCATCAGTTGTACCACCATTCTGGACTCCGATCCTTTTATTTCCGTCGATTAACCTAAGTTTGCTAATGCATCCGCTTCATCATTATCCTCTCTTGGGATATGAGTTATTGACCACTTACGGAATTGTGCCAAAAGAGCCTGGACCTTTACCACATATTGTTGCATACATTCGTCTTTGGTATCAAAGATACCGTAAACCTAATTTACCACCAGTTGTGAGTCACATTTGATTTCTATAACCTCTGAATCAAGTCCCCTGGCCAATTCGAGCCTTGTAATCGAAGCTTCATACTCTACTTTATTGTTAGTTAAAGGGATCGTGCTGATGGCTTGCCTTAGTGTTTCCCCTGAAGGTGTGATTAAAACTATTCCGATCCCGTACCCTTTTATGTTTTAGACTCCGTTCGTAAATAAGGTCCAAACCCCTGATACCGATTTCGACACCATTATTGTCTCCTTGGTTACTAGAGGCAGCAGTCCCGGACTAAAATCGGCCACGAAGTCTGCCAAGACTTGTGACTTAATTGCAGTCCTCTATTTATATTCTATGTTGAATTCACTCATTTCGACAGCCCATTTGGCCAATATACCTGAGAGATCGGGTTTGTAAAGGATGTTTCGCAAAGGGAAAGTACTCACTACAGCTATAAGGTGGCATTGAAAATAGGACCTCAGCTTTCGACCGGCGACTACGAGAGCTAAAGCCACATTTTTCAAATGTGGGTAGCGAGTTTCTGCTCCTATTAAAATTTTACTAACGTAATAAATAGGGAACTGCATACCTTCATCCTCTCGGACTAAAATCGCACTTACCGCAACTTCTGAATCCGCGAGATAGACTAGCAATGTTTTGCCTTCTTTCGATTTCGAGAGAAATGGAGGGCTTGATAAGTACTTATTCAGGTCCCTCAAATCCTACTGGCACTCCGATGTCCATTCGAAATTGTTCTTATTTTTGAGCAATGTAAAGAAGCGATGCCATTTTTTCGGCAACCGAAAAATGAACCTGCTCAAAGCTGCTAATCTTCCTGTGAGTCTTTGGACTTCCTTCACGTTTGATAATTGATCCAGGACATCTTCGACGGCCTTGATTTTGTCGGGGTTACTTCAATTCCCCTTTGTGAGACTAGAGACCCTAGGAACTTACCAGAGCTGACCCCGAACGCGCACTTCTCGGGGTTAAGTTTCATGTTATGCTTCCTCAGGATATTGAATGTTTCCTACAAATGCTTAAGATGGTCACCTGCATTCAAATACTTAACGAGAATATCGTCTATATAAACTTCCATGGTTTTTCCTATTTGCTTTTCAAACATCTTATTTACGAGCCGTTAATAAGTGGCTCCGGCGTTTTTCAACCCGAATGGCATTACATTGTACTAATATGTACCGAAATTTGTTATAAATGAAGTCTTTTCCTGATCTTCCAGTTTTATCTTAATTTGGTTGTACCCAGAATAAGCATCAAGGAAACTCATCAGTTCGTGCCCGGCCATGGCATCGATCATTTGATCGATATATTTGGTAGTGAAAACGAAAATCTTTCGGGCACGCCTTATTAAGATCTTTATAGTCTACACACATACAAAATTTATTGTTCTTATTAGGAACTACTACTACATTGGCTAGCTAGTTTGGATATCTTACCTCTTTGACCGAACCGATTTTAAGCAAACGGGTTACCTCTTATTTGACAAATTTATTCCTGGCCTCGGTAATAGGGCGCTTATTCTACCATACCGGTGGTACGTTGGGATGCAAACTCAGCTTGTGCATGGCTATTTCCATCGGGATATATCCTCGTGTGACCATGCAAAACAATCAATGTTAATTTTAAGGAATTCAGTAAAAACCGACCTGAGCTCGGCTGTAGTCCTGTTCTCAAGTGAAATTTTCTTTCTAAGAATTCTTCAAACAATGCCACTTGCTCTAGTTCCTCTGCCATGGATTTCGTTGCGTCTGTTTATTCTGGAACCTGGAAATATCTCGGCACCTGATTTTGTTTTGACGATTCTGCCCCCGGAATAACCTCTTCTACCTCGGGAGTAGGCACCGGTTTCTGTAATTGCTATGTTGTATGCTCCTTCCGGTTGCTACTAGAAACTGAGATTGCATTCATCTCCCTCACTACCAATTGGTCACCTCTTATCTACTTGATTCTTTTGGGCGTCGGAAACTTCAGCAATTGGTGATACGTCGAAGGTACAACTTTAATCTCGTGTAACCATGGCCTTCCTAAGATGATGTTGTATCCAATATCACCATCCACTACTTCGAAGAAAGTTGTTTAATTACATATTCAGCATTTGTGAGCAGCAAGATCTCTCCCCGGGTCGTCACGCTCGCAAGGTTGAATCCAACGAGGAGTTTTATCGACGGAATAATACTTCAGTTGAGTTTAGCTTGTTCCAATACTCTCCATTATATGATGTTATCCGAACTTACTGGATCCACTAGAACACGCTTAATTTTAAAATCTAACACATATATTACCAGCGCGTCGTTGTGTGGTAACAACAATCCGTTTGCGTCTTCCTCCGTCCGTAAGTGTTATCATCCTCCCGGAGTCTTTTTGTCACGACCCAAAATCACACCTGTCGTTATGGCGCCTATCTTAATACTAGGCAAGCCGACAATCTCAATAAATCATGATTGTTTTTTAAGTTTGAAAACATAATATTTAAATACAACACAAAAATCTTGCAAATATCGATACAAACACTGCCAAAATCTGATGTCACTGAGTACATGAACATATAAACGATAATAATGTCTGACTGATAAAACACTGTCTGAAAATATAGAAGAGTACAAAAAACTAAAAGGAAAGAGAGTCAAGGTCTGCAGACGTCAAGAAACTACCTCGATAGTCTCCAACGGATAAAGCTTCGATAAACTAGCAACCTCTGTGTCCGAACGTACCTGGATCTACACACGAGGTGCAGGATGTAGTATGAGTACAACAAACTCAACAAGTAACAATACTAAATAAAGATTCAAATATAGTGACGAGCTTCACGACTAAGTCCAATTACAGTAATTTCCAACATAAGAAGATTGATATGCTTTCATGTTCAACATTTAAAACTCAATAGTAATTTCATATCAAGTACGACTGAAAAAGGAGATACTGTCTTTCAGAAATTTCCAAAACATTGATATTTGATAGCTGAAGTATAACAATAATGAAATCAATGCATCCTCTCAGAGCAACAGTCACTCAGTCCTCCCATTCACTCCAACCTCACAATCACTCTTTCCTCACAGTCACTCATTCCTCTCAATCACTCAGCACTCGCACTCACACTCAGTAGGTACCTGCACTCACTGGGGGTGTGTACAAACTCCAGAGGGGCTCCTTCAGCCCAAGCGCTATAACAAGCCAATCATGGAATATAACAATAAAACATGCTGCGACATGCAACACGATCCCATAAATATCCTCACAATCAGGCCCTCGGCCTCACTCAGCCTCAACCTCTCCAGTCTCTTGGGATCTCAGAAATCCTGATAAGCAGCCCAAATAATAATGATATGATGCATCAATAATGAACAATAGAGACTGAGATGTAATGTGCAAGTAAAACTGTGAATGAGTACAAAATAGCAATTTAGCAGAGAATTCAACATGTACACGACCTCTGTGGGTCCCTACAGTGTCAATACATGGTTTAAGCATGATTTATAGTCTGATTTCTCCAATACATGGAAAATGTACGGATATCAATAGATTATTGAACTGCATAGTTCCATGAAATTGACCAAGTCATAATTCCTATGGTGCCCCCCCACACGCCTGTCACCTAGCATGTGCGTCACCTTAAAACCAATCACATATCACAAAATCCAGGGTTTCATACTCTCAGGACCAAATTTAGAATTGTTACTTACCTCAAACCGTCTAATTCTTTATTCTGCAATGTCTTTGCCTCGCGAATCGGCCTCTAAATGCCTCGAATCTAGCCACAAATAATTCGATTCAGTCAAAACAAATTATAAGAATTAATTCCATATGAAAATACTAATTTTCCAACAAAATTCGAAATTACACTCAAAATCATCCGTGGGGCCCATGTCTCAGAACCCGACAAAAATTATAAACTATGAACGCCTATCCAACCATGAGTCCAACCATACAAATTTCGTCACATTCCGACATCAACTCGACCCTCAAATCTTCAATTAAAGTCTATGAAGATTTCTACCATTTTCAACCTAATCTTTACCCATTTGAACTTAACAATCTTTCCACAAACCTTATTGGTACGTGTATGTATAAATAATACTCTCACACCCAAGAATCATACTCCCTATCACCCAACTTTACCCAAACTCGAAATTGAAGACTAGGATTAGAAATTCTTACCTCTTTGAAGCCCTAGCAAGATCCTTGTGAAATGTTCAAACCTTGAACAAGAATTGATGGGCAAATGACTAGGTCTTCACTTTATATCTCTAAGATGCTATCACCTCTCTCTAAAATATTAGATGAAACCCTTCAAAATGACCCCTAATAGTGTTTTATGAGAATGGGGTCGGGTTTATAAAGCTAGAAAAATGAAGCTCTGAAACACACTCTATGGTCGCATATGCGACTGCATAATGCTCATGCGGCCCGCGAAATGTCCGTGAAATGGCTCCTCAGAACTGGGTATTTTCTGCCCGGTGTGCAGTCACTATGCGGCCTGCAGACCTATTTTGCGGTTGTGTAATGCACCGCAAAATAGTTCTGCGGTCGCATAATTGACCGCAGATTTGCACTCACACCTGCCCAGCTTCTGCCCATTCTGCAACCATTATGTGGCCCGCAGAGTGATTCTGCGACTACAAAGTGGACTGCAGAAATGCATCTTTCTGCCAAAAAATTTCCTTTAACACCCCTGCGCACTTTTCAACCCAAAAGGTCTGAGCCGCGTCGAGCTTGCGAGATCGTTATACATAAGTCAACATCCGGTCAACCTTTTCAACTTAAGCTCTAAACCTTGGAACTAAGTGTTCCAAATCAATTTAAAACCTCACTGTACCCGAACTAATTATCCCGACAAGTCAAATAATAACCGTAAAGCATAATTTAAGCAACAAAATAGGGAAACAGGGTTGTAATACTTGAAACGACCGACCGGGTCATTACACTTTTGCTGTGAGTTATCGATACTTTAGTCTTCTTTGCCGCCGTAAAGGTGGTCCCGTTAATCTCGTTCCCCCCAAAGATCATGTTGATTGTTTGGTGTGGGGTTTCTTTTCCTGCTTTCGAGGATTCCGCATTATCTCTATTGCGGCCGTAATTGTTCTTAGCTCGATCACTCAAGAATTCTCAGAGATGACCATTCTTCAATAGCGTTTCCACCTCCTCCCGAAGATGTCGGCAGTCCCCTGTTCAGTGACCGTTCGTCTCATGGTATTCGCACCATAAACTAGAATCCCTCTGGCTGGAATCGGACCTCATAGGTCTGAGGAATCCTGCTTCTTTAATGTTCCTCATGGCTGACACTAGTTCCACTACACTGATGTTGAAGTTATATTCTGATAACATGGGGTAAGAAAGATCTTGAGACCCCGACATATGTTTATCTTGTAGTGATCTATTGCTTCGATAACGATCAGTCGCTCCGTCAATGTTGAACTTGTTTGCTGCTTGGAAATTTCTTCCACGGCCTTCAATAGGCTCGTAGGGTAAAAACTGACCTCTCAAATTCCTCCTATCCCCGTTGTAGTCATCCTTTGGTTTTTATCTGTTCTTTGCCCGTCCTTTGGCCGATGATATAGTATCGACCTGGTCATCTTCGATCCTTATCTTCGACTCGTACCGGCTGTGAACATCTGCCCAGATTGTTGCTTGTAACTCAAGCAGGCTCTCCTTCAGCTTTCGGGAATAGTATGAAGCTGTCGGATTCAATCCTTTAGTGAATGCTTCAACTGTCCATTCATTCGGGACGACCGGGAGCAACATTGTTTCTTTCTGGAATCGTGTAACAAACTCTCGTAATGATTCTGATTCTCCTTATGTGATTTCTGAATATGCCGGCCTTCCGTGCTTGCACCTTTCTGGCCCCTGCGTGAGCTTTAATGAATGAATACGCGAGCATCTCAAAGGAATCTATGGAATGCTCGGGCAGTAACGAATACCACGTTAGGGCTCCGCTCGTGAGGGTTTCACATTTCTTTAGAAACACAAATTCAATTTCGTGAAGAGCTAGATTATTTCCTTTCACCGCCATTGTGTAGGTGGTAATATGTTCCTGTGGGTCTGAAGTTCCATCATACTTTGGAACTTAAGGCATTTGAAACGCTTTGGGATTAGTACTGGTGCCGCACTTGGCTTGTACGGTAATTGAACATACTTCTTCGAGTTCGGGCCTTTCAATACTGGCGGTGCGTCCGATGGATGCCAAACTGTTTACCCTTAAAATGGTATAGTTGAATTTATACATGATATCTAGACAAGTGAACTAATTTGATCCTGAAATAATATGATAGTCGAAGAAATACGCAGTACTTAGCCTTGGAATGTAGATGAAATAGCAAAGATAGTGATTCCGTGAACACGATTTTCGAACACAGCAATGATGGGATCAAAAAGCAAGAGAGTGAAATTGTATAAAGCTTTGTATATAATATAATATATGTTCTTGCCAGAAATTTCGTGTCCCTTACAATGATAACTGAGCTCACTATTTATAGCTATGTCTAGGGAAGAAGGTCCTAAGATCGTGCCCTCCTTCAATGTCAATTATGAGGGTTATTGATTGAGATGTAACGTTGAGTATAAATGCCAAATTCTCTGTAACGGACTGTCGCTCTTAATGTTGTAGAATATTGCTTAGTAAATGCTACTGGTCTCAGAGCTTTTAATACACTTTTATGAGCGTTATCAGTTCCGGTGACAAGTGTAGTGGCTGCGTTCGGTCCTCAACTATCCTATCTTGGATTCCACGTATCCTCCTTTTAGTCAGCCACGTGTCATATCATATTTTACCCTATACAGTGTCTGGGGAGGGTAGTGTATACGCAGACCTTACCCCTACCCCAAAGGGGTACATAGGCTATTTTAGAAAGACCCTCGACTCAAGAAGACGAAAAGAGGTAACATATTAGTACCATCAAAAGAAACCATGAAACAAATAACAACATCAACAGAACCATAAAATAGATGAATATCAAAACAATAACTAGTAGATACAACCCGACACTAAGTGGAATGAAAAAGTAGTGTGACTCAACATTAACCAATAAAAGTCTAAGACTAAGTCCTAACAGAGTAGCCTGACTCTAGTGCGCCGTAGAAATATGTACAACTACCTCCTACCCTACAACCTTAATGCTCGACCTCTACAACTTTCTGTCTAGGGCCATGTCCCCGGTAATATGAAGCCACGCCATGTCCTGCCTAATCACCTCTCTCTAATACTTCTTAGGCCGCCCTCTACATCTCCTCGTACCCACCAAAGCCATTCGCTCACACCTTCTCACCAGCTCATCTGGGCTTCTCCTCTGAACGTGCCCGAACCATCTGAGCCTTGCTTCCTGATAAGTGGGAATTTTGACTACTTATTAACACCTTTTAGCTTTCGTTTTTAGTACAAAAGTGTCTAATTGTATTCCCGAAAACTGATGAAATATGCTTACCTGCAGGAGTATTGGAAAATAAGCCACTATGATGAAATCCAACTCAAGTAGGAGTGTTATGAATAGGGACAAAATCAGGAAGAGAAGCTCAAGTGCGGACCGCAGATTTCTATCCGCGGCCGGAGAATGTGAAGGAAAATCAACAGAGCCCCAATGCAAAGTGCGGACCACACAATTATTGTGCGGCCGCAGAAGTTACGTAAGAGCCAAAGTTCAGAGAGTTTCATTTCAGGCTCAAGAAGAAATATGGACCGCACGATAATTGTGCAGTCGGAGAAACATCTATGCGACTGCATTCAGGAAATGTGCGGTCCGCAGAAGAGCCCAGTGCGGCCACACCCAGAATTATGCAGACCGTAGAACATGAGAGATGCAGCCGTAATCCAGAATTGTGGGGCTACAGAGTCAACTCCTGTCAATATCTGAAGAGAAGTACAGCCGCACATATATATGTGTGGCTGCAAAACCTCCGAAAGAACAATATTGTCCGAAAATTCCAGCTTTGTATAAATAGACTACTTTCACGAAATTATGTCAAAGTATTGAATATTGAAAGTCTTATAGCCGTTTTTCTTTACCCTTTAAGAAACTTTAGCTTACTTTGGTGATTTAATATTGGGTTCTTTTTTTTAATCTTGCAATATGCGTTTTATCATCTTTTCTTCTCTATTGTCCTTTATACCCATTATGAGTAGCTAGAGTTTTAGCTAGGGTTGTGACCCAACCCTAGTGTGTGAACCTAATGGGTGTTTGATTTATGGCTTGTTTATGGTTGAGTGTTTATTATTTAGTCTTGTTCTTGCCTTTAATTATAGAATTAATGGTTGCAAACATTAGTTTATGCCTACTTGACTTGGTCTCTACTTGAGAAAGAGAAACTTAGTCTAGGAAAACTTGGCTAACAAGAATTTGGGATAAAATCAAGAGATTGATAGTACCAATTAAAGGGTTGAACCTAGAGATTGTAAAACCCGACTTGAGCATTTTATCAATTATTTTATTCAATATCCATTTGGACTAAAGAAAGCCAAATTGGGCAAAATCACTCTCTTACCGAGAGGTATTGAATGAGTGTTTGAGTGTTGATTGCTATAATACACCCCGATTAACAAAACAAGCCTTAAAATTTACAACCCGTTAGGAAAACACATAGGTGAAGGTCATACCCCTAGGACTTTTTATATATTTGAAAACCATCCAAAAATAATATTCTCTAGTTTTATATCTTTAGGATTGTAATCCTTAACGTAATTTTAGAAGTAAAAACAAAACCATATTTGTGTAAGTGCAACCAAGATACTTCACGTGCTTTATCCAAATATATACCACTAATCCCATCTAATCTCCCTATGGATTCGAACTCGACTCCTTATTGGGTATTATTATTGCAATCGACTGTTTCACAACTCCGAATAGAGGTGTGACTTGGACGAGATCAATTTTTGGCATCGTTGCCGGGGATCGAATCCGGGTCACCCACGTGACAGGCGGGAATAATCGCCACTAACACAAGATTTAAAGTTTACGACCCGTTAGGCAAGCACCTAGGTGAAGGTCATACCCCTAGGACTTTTTATATATTTGAAAATCATCCAGAAATAATATTCTCTAGTTTTATATCTTTAGAATTGTAATCATTAACGTAATTTTAGAAGTAAAAACAAAACCATATTTGTGGAAGTGCAACCAAGATAATTCACATGCTTTAATCAAATATGTACCACTAATCCCATCTAAGCTCCCTATGGATTCGATCCCGATTCCTTGCTGGGTATTATTATTATAATCGACCGTTTCACAACCCCAAATAGAGGTGTGACTTGGACGAGATCAATTTTTGGCGTCGTTTCCAGGGATCGAACCCGGGTCACCCATGTGACAGGCAGGAATAATAACCACTAACACAAGATTTAAAGTTTACAAATCGTTAGGCAAGCACCTAGGTGAAGGTCATATCCCTAGGACTTTTTATATATTTGAAAACCATCCAGAAATAATATTCTCTAGTTTTATATCTTTAGAATTGTAATCATTAACGTAATTTTAGAAGTAAAAACAAAACTATATTTGTGGAAATATAACCAAGATACTTCACGTGCTTTATCCAAATATATACCACTAATCCCATTTCGGCTCCCTATGTATTCGATCCCGACTCCTTGTTGGGTAATATTACTGCAACCGACTGTTTCAAAACCCCAAATAGAGGTGTGACTTAGACGAGATCAATTTTTGGTGCCGTTGCTGGGGAGTCTCAACAAATGGATACAGACAGCTACTGCAAAGCTGTCTGACCTATCCACTATTGTTGCAGATCAGATGTAACGACCCAGCCGGTCGTTTTGAATATTATAACCCCGTTCCCCCATTTACTGCTCAATTTATGCTTTGAAGTTATTTTATGACTTATCGAGTGAATTGGTTCGGGTTCGGAAGGAATTTAGAGTAAAACGAGACTCTTAGTCTCATAGTTGAAACTTTAAGTTAGAAAAATTGACTGGATGTGAACTTATGTGCAAACGACCTCAGATTCAAATTCTAATAATTCCAATAGCTCTGTATGGTGATTTTGGAATTAGAAGCGTGCCTGAAAAATTATTTGGAGGTCGGTAGAGGAATTAGGCTTGAAATGGCGAAAGTCGATTTTTTGAAAAGTTTGACCAGGGGGTTGAACTTTTGATATCAGGGTCGGAATACGATTCTGAAAATTGTAATACCTCCATTATGTCATTTATGACTTGTGTGCAAAATTTAAGGTCAATCGGACATGATTTGATAGGTTCCAGCGTCGTTTGTCAAAATTGAAAGTTTCAAAGTTTATTAGGCTTGAATCTATGTGTATTCGTATTTTTAGTGTTGTTGGATGTCATTTGAAGACTCGACTAAGTTCGTATGATATTTTAGGACTTTACGGTATGTTTGATTGAGGTCCCGGGGGCCTCGGGTGAGTTTCGGGAGGTTAACGGATCATTTTTGGACTTGGCATGTTGGCTGAAGACTGCTGGTGTGTTTTTCTGGTTCCTTCTTTGCGTTCGCGAGTGGGCCCTCGCATTCGCGAAGGGGAATTTGAGGCAGGCAACATTTTCCTTGCGCGTTCGCGAGGGGGTCTCGCATTTGCGAAGAGGAGATGGGTTGTTCATCGCGTTCACGATTGGGTATCGCGTTCGCGAAGGGAAAAATATTGGGCATGGATTTTTGCCTTCGCGTTCGCGATAGGGAGCTCGCATTCGCGAAGAAGAGCTCAGTAAAGCATCGCGTTCGCGAGCAGTGTCTCACATTTGCGAAGAGCAATATTGGATAGCACGATTTCATGCTTTGCGGACGCGAGGGACCTATCGCGTCCGCAAGAAGAGAGGTCTGGACAGAAAGTTTAAGTTCAGAAAATGGGATTTCGTCTCATTTTCTATTTTAACGATTTGGAGCTCGGATTGAGGCGAAGTTTGGGAGATTTTCAGAGAAAACAACAGGGTAAGTGTTCTTAACGCAATATTGGTTAAAGTACTCGAATCCATGGTTGTTTTGATCATTTAATTGGTGAATTAAGTTGGAAAAGTTTGAAAACTCTCTTGGTTTAATTTGAGGATTTGAGGGCCAAATTGTTATCAGAATGTATTAATTTTGGTATGGTTAGACTTGTGGTTGAATGAACGTTTATATTTTTTAACTTTTGTCGAGTTCCGAGATGTGGGCCCCATAGGCGATTTTGGAGCTAAATTTCGGATTCTTATGGAAAATTTGCATTTTCTTATGGAATTAATTCCAATAAATTTTATTGACTGAATCGAATTATTTGTGGCTAGATTCGAGGCATTTGGAGGCCAATTCACGAGGAAAAGACATTGCAAAATAAAGAATTTCACGGTTTGAGGTAAGTAACAGTTTTAAATCTAGTCCTGAGGGTATGAAACCCCAGATTTTTGTGTCATGTGATTATTTTGGAGGTACCGCACATGCTAGGTGACGAGCGTGTGGGCATGCACCGAGGGGATTGTGACTTGGTCTGTCCCGTGGAAACTGTAAAATTGAATGACTTGTTGATATGTATGTGCTCTTTATATGTTGTGGAAATTTGACTATAAACCTTGTTAGAAACCAAGTTTAGGCTATATGCTAGTACTGTTGGGACCCACAGAGGTCGTGTACATGTTGAACTATCTGCTTAATTGTTGTTTTGTACTCAGTCACAGTTTACTTGATTATTTTCTCCCAGTCTCTATTGTTCATTATTGATGCATCATATCATTGTTGTTTGGGCTGATTTCATGATTTGTTGAGTGCCCGAGAGACTGGAGAGATTTGTGACTGAGCGAGGCCGAGGGTCTGATTGTGAGATATTATGTTATAGCATGTGAGTTATCCGTACAACACGTGAATTGTCTATGCGGATCCTTATATTGTATTATAGCACGCGAGTTGTCCGTGCAGTACGTGAGTTGTCCGTGCGGATCCTTATATTTTATTAAAGCACATGAGTTGTCCGTGCTGATCCAGATATTTATACTATGGCACGTGAGTTATCCATGCAGATTATAGCGCTTGGGTTGTAAGAGCCCCTCCGGAGTCTGTACACCTCCAATATGCACGAGTACCCATTAAGTGTGAGTGTTGAGGGCTGAGAGCCGAGTGGTTGAGCTGTTGTGATGAGTTGAGTATCTGTTGCCCTGAGAGGCTGTACTATTTTTCATTTGGTGTTGCACTTAGTTGCTATCTATCATTGTTGTGAAAGACTCTGAAAGATTTTATATCCGGATTACATGAACTTAAATTGTATAAAACTGATTTGACTTAAACTGTTAGATTTGAAAGCATGTCTATTCTTTGATGGAATTACTGAAAGTGAACTATAACTGTGTAACTCGTCACTATCTTCAGTACCTTATTTATTATTATTACTTGCTGAGTTGGTTGTACTCATACTACACCTTGCAGACCTTGCCTCTCCTTCCCTATCTCCTTATTTACTGTATTTGGTCTCAGACTATTATCGACCGTATTTTCCAGACTTATATTCATATTAGATGCTCATGTACTCATTGACATCGGGTTTTGGGAGTATTTATATTTATACATGTGAGATTTCTTCCGCTAAATTAAATCATTATGTTTTGAAATTTAAAAGATATATGGTTTATTGAGATTGTCGGCTTGCCTAGTATTAAGATAGGCACCATCACGAAGGGTGAGATTTTGGGTCATGACAAGTTGGTATCAGAGCCTAGGTTGCATAGGTCTCACGCGTCATGAGCAGGTTTAGTAGAGTCTTGCGGATCGGTACAAAAACGTCTGTACTTATCTTCGAGAGGCTGCCGAACCCTTAGGAAAATTTTACTTTCTTGTACTCTGTCGTGCGAATATGTTGATTCCGGAAACTAAATTTTTGTTATTCTATTCTCTCACAAATGGAGAGGACAGATACTACCGGATCGGACGGTCAGCCACCAGTGACACCAGTTAGGGTCGCAAGCGGCCGGGGCCATGGTAGAGGCAGGGGCCAAGGTAGAGGTCGAGGTATATCTCATGCAACAGTAGGAGTAGCACCTGTAGTACCACCAGTTGCTCCAGCTCAGGAGCATATTTTGGATACAGTTGAGCCGGCAGGACCGACTCAGGCACTGGCTACACCTATTGTGATTCTAGGCCTTCAGGACGCTCTACACCATATATTGAAAGTTTGTACTGGTCTTGCTCAGGTGGTTTCGGCTCAGGACGCACCTGCCACTTCTCAGGCCGGGGGTGGTACTCATACCCCTATTGCCCGTACTCCAGACTAGGTATTACAGGGACTTCAGATACCGGGGGCACTACCAGCCGAGCCGGCTGCAGCTGCTCAGGCCCCGGTTGTTCCTGTTATGGCAGAGGATGAACAAAGGAGACTTGAGAGATTTGAGAGGCTTCGATCTCCACCATTTAGCGGTAATGAGTCAGATGATTCTTAGGGTTTTCTAGATAGGTGTCAACATATGCTTCAGACAACGGGTATTCTGGAGACTAGTGGGGTCTCGTTCACTACTTTTTAGTTTTCTGGGATTGCCTTCAGATGGTGGGAAGCTTATGAGAGGCGCAAGCCAGTTGGTGCAGTACCACTTACATGGCAGGAGTTCTCCGTTCTCTTTTTGGAGAAGTTTGTGCCGCAGTCTTGCAGAGAGGAGCTGCACAGATAGTTTGAGCAGTTATGTCAAGATGGTATGTCTGTGATGCAATACAAGATGAGATTTTCTGAGTTGGATCGTCACGCAATCTGGTTGGTTCCCACCGATAGGGAGAGGATTAGGAGGTTCAATGATGGCCTTACATATCAGTTGCGGTTACTTATGACTAGGGAAAGGGTATCTGGTGCTACGTTTGATGAGGTAGTTGACATTGCTCTGCAGATAAAGATGGTTCGTAGCCAGTAATGTATAGAGAGAGAGGCTAAGAGGTCTCATGGTCCAGGTGATTACAACGGTGTTCCTTCAGGGGGTCAGTTTTACCGCGGTAGGGGTCGTTCTTACAGACACGCTCAGACGGGTTGTCGAGTTCATCGCGGTGCATCAGCTAGTCACAGTTCTTACAGTACTAACTGAGGCCAATCTTCATTCAGTGCACTACCAGCGTAGAGTTATCATCATGCCTTGTCCGCTCAGGCTTCTACCGGTAATTCCTCGGGTTATCAGGAGCAGCAGTTCCGTCAGAGGAGGGGTTGTTTCGAGTGCGGAGAATTTGGTCATTTCAAGAGAGAGTATCCTAGTCTATTGAGTGGGGCTCCACACCAGAGTCCTCAACTGACTGTACAAGCACTAGCAGTTCCACACCCGCCCAGGTAGCTCGGGGTGGGGGTCAGGCAGCTAGGGGTCGCCCAAGAGGGGAAGGCCGATCAAGTGGCGGTCAGGCCCGATTTTATGCTTTTCCTGCCAGGCCAGATGTTGTTGCTTCAGATGCAGTGATTACAGGTATTGTTTCAGTGTGCGACAAGGAGGCTTTTATATTATTTGACCTTGGTTCCACTTATTCATATGTATCATCGTATTTTACTCATTTTCTGGATATGCCTTGTAAGTCCTTAGTTTCACCTATTTCTGTATCTACACTGGTGGGCGATATTATTACTGTGGACCGTATGTATCGGTCGTGTGTGGTTACTATTGGGGAACTGGAGACTAGAGTTAATCTCTTATTACTTGGTATGGTTGATTTCAATGTAATCTTAGGTATGGATTGGTTGTCTCTATGTTATGCTATTCTGGACTGTCACGCAAATATCATGACATTGACGATGACGGGGTTGCCAAAGGTGGAATGGATAGGTTCTCTAGATTTTGTTCCTAGTAGGGTAATTTCTTATTTGAAGGCTCAACATATGGTTGGAAAGGGATGTTTGTCATATTTGGCCTTTGTGAGAGATGTTGATGATGATACTCCTATTATTGATTTAGTACCGGTCGTGTGAGACTTTCCATATGCATTTCCTGCAGACCTGCCAGATATGCCACCCGACAGGGATATTGATTTCGGTATTGACTTGGTGCAGGGCACTCAGCCCATTTCTATTCCTCCGTATCATATGGCACCAGCTGAGTTAAAAGATTTGAAAGAGAAACTTTAGGAACTCCTTAAAAATGGGTTTATTAGGCCTAGTGTGTCACCTTGGAGTGCACCGGTTCTGTTTGTGAAAAAGAAAGATGGTACTATGCGGATGTGCATCGATTATCGGCAGTTGAACAAAGTTACAATCAAGAATAAATATAACTTGCTGCATATTGATGACTTATTTGACCAGCTTCAGGGAGCGAGGGTGATCTTCAAAATTGATTTGAGATCTGGGTATCACCATATGAAAATTCGGGATTCGGATATTCTAAAGACGACATTCAGAACTCGTTATGGCCACTATGAATTTTCTGTGATGTCTTTTGGGCTAACCAATTCCCCAGCAACATTTATGCATTTGATGAATAGTGTATTCCAACCATATCTTGATTTATTTGTCGTAGTATTTATTGATGATATTCTAGTGTACTCACACAGCCAGGAGGGGCATGCACAACACTTGGGTATTGTATTACAGAGGCTGAGAGAGGAGAGACTTTATGCCAAATTCTCTAAGTGTGAGTTCTGGCTTAGTTCAGCGGCATTACTTGTACGGTCTCCAGTGTGAGGTATATACCGATCATCGGAGTCTACAACATTTGTTTAAATAGAAGGATCTTAATTTGTGGTAGCGGAGGTGGTTAGAGTTGCTTAAAGATTATGACATTACCATTCTCTATCATCCCGGAAAGGCCAATATGGTGGCCGATGCCTTGAGTCGTAAGGCAGAGCGTTGGGGCAACTTAGTATACTTACTGGTAGTAGAGAGGCCTTTATCCTTGGATGTTCAAGCCTTGGCCAACTAGTTTGTTAGATTGGATGTTTTCGAGCCGAATCGAGTTTTGGCTTGTGTGGTTTCTCGGTCTTTTTTATATGATCGCATCAGAGAGCGTCAGTATGATGATCCACATCTTTTTGTCCTTAAGGACATGGTCCAACACGGTGATGCCAAGGAAGTCACTATTAGAGATGACGGTGTATTACGGATACAAGGCAGGCTATGTGTGCCTAATATAGATGGTTTGTGTGAGTTGATTCTCCAGGAATCTCACAGTTCGCGGTACTCCATTCATCCAGGTGCCGCGAAGATGTATCAGGATTTGAGGCAGCACTATTAGTGGAGGCAAATTAAGAAATATATTATTGGGTTTGTAGCTCAGTGTCTAAATTGTCAGCATGTAAAGTACGAGCATCAGAGACCGAGCGGATTACTACAGAGACTTGAAATTTCGGAATGGAAGTGGGAGCGTATTACCATGGACTTTGTAGTTGGGCTCCCACGGACTTTGAGAAATCTTGATGTTGTTTGGGTAGTAGTAGATCGGTTGACCAAATATGTGCATTTTATTCCAGTTGGTACTAATTATTCTTCGGAGCGGTTTGCTGGGATTTATATTCGCGAGATTGTTCGCCTACACAGTGTACCAGTGTCCACCATATCAGATCGGGGCACGCAGTTTACATCATATTTTTGGAGAGCAGTACAGCGAGAATTAGGCACACAGGTTCAGTTGAATACAACATTTCACCCTCAGATGGACGGACAGTCCGAGCACACTATTCAGATATTGGAGGATATGTTACGCACTTGTGTCATTGAGTTTGGTTGTTCTTGGGATCAATTTCTGCCACTCGCGGAGTTTGCTTACAATAACAACTACCAGCCGAGTATTCAGATGGCTCCGTATGAGGCTTTGTATGGGAGACGGTGCTAGTCCCCTGTGGGTTGGTTTGAGCCTGGTGAGGCTAGGCTATTGGGTACTGACTTGGTTCAGGATGCTTTAGAGAAGGTCAAAGTGATTCAGGAACGGCTTCGCCCGACACAGTCTAGATAGAAGAGTTATGCTGATAGGAAGGTTCGTGATGTTGTTCACATGGTTGGGGAAAAGGTTCTGCTCAAGATTTCACCCATGAAGGGTGTGTTGAGGTTCGGGAAGAAGGGCAAGTTGAGCCCTCGGTATATTGGGCCTTTTGAGATACTTAAGAAAATTTAAGATGTGGCTTATGAACTTGCTTTTCCACCTAGTATATCAGGTGTTCATCCAGTGTTCCATGTATCCATGCTCCGAAAGTATGTTGGGGATCCTTCTCATATTTTGGATTTCAATACAGTGCAGTTGGACGGTAATTTGACTTATGATGTGGAGTCGGTGGCTATTTTAGACCGGCAGGTTCGAAAACTGAGATCAAAGGACATATCATCAGTAAAGGTACAGTGGAAAGGCCAGCCAGTCAGAGAATTTACTTGGGAAATTGAGCAGGAGATGCAGAGCAACTATCCACACCTATTTGAGACTCTAGGTATGATTCTAAACCCGTTCGAGGATGAATGTTTGTTTAAGAGGGGGAGAATGTAACCATCCGGCCGGTACTTTTGAATATTATAACCCCGTTCTCCCATTTACTGCTCAATTTATGCTTTACAGTTTGTTTTATGACTTATCAGGTTAGTTGGTTCGGATTCGAAAAGAATTCAGAGTGAACGGGACTCTTAGTCTCATAATTGAAAATTTAAGTTAGAAAAGTTGACCAGATGTGGACTTATATGTAAACGACCTCAGATTCGAATTCTGATAATTCTAATAGCTCCGTATGATGATTTTGGACTTAGGAGCGTGTCCGAAAAATTATTTAAAGGTCAGTAGAGGAATTAGGTTTGAAATGGCGAAAATAGAATTTTTGGGAAGTTTGACCGGGGGGTTGACTTTTTGATATCGTGATCGGAATCTGATTTTGAAAATTTGAATACCCCCATTATCTAATTTATGACTTGTGTACAAAATGTGAGGTCAATCAGACGTGATTTGATAGGTCCCGATGTCGTTTGTAGAAATTGGAAGTTTCAAAGTTCATTAGGCCTGAATCTATGCGTGATTCGTATTTTTAGTGTTGTTGGATGTGATTGGAAGACTCGACTAAGTTCGTATGATGTTTTAGGACTTGACGGTATGTTTGGTTGAGGTCCCGGGGGCCTCGGGTGAGTTTCGGGAGGTTAACGGATCATTGTTGGACTTGGCATGTTGGCTGAAGACTGCTGGTGTGTTTTTCTGGTTTCCTTCTTCGCATTCGTGAGTGGGCCCATTTGAGGCAGGCAAGATTTTCCCTTCGCGTTGCGCGGGAGTTTCGCGTTCGCGAAGAGGAGCTGGGTTGTTCATCGCGTTCGCGATTGGCTATCGCGTTCGTGAAGGGAAAAATAGTGGGCATGGGTTTTTGCCTTCGCGTTCGCGAATGGGAGATCGCGTTCATGAAGAAGAGCTCGGTAAAGCATCGCGTTTGCGAGTAGTGTCTTGAGTTCGCGAAGAGCAATGTTGGGCAACACGATTTCGTGCTTAGCGAACACGAGGGACCTGTTGCGTCCGCGTAGAAGAGAGTTCTGCATGGAATGTTTAAGTTCAGAAAACATTCTTAACTCGGATTGAGGCGATTTTTGGGAGATTTTCAGAGGAAACAATGGGGTAAGTGTTATTAACTAAATATTGGTTAAATTACCCGAATCCATGGTTATTTGTATCATCTAATTGGTGAATTAAGTTGGAAAAGTTTGAAAAGTTTAAAAACTCTCTTGGATAAATTTGAGGATTTGAGGGCCAAATTGTTATCGGAATTTAGTAATTTTGGTATGGTTAGACTCGTGGTTGAATGTGCGTTCATATTTTATAACTTTTGTCGAGTTCCGAGATGTGGACCCCAAGGGCGATTTTTGAGCTAAATTTTGGATTTTTATTTAAAATTTGTATTTTCTTATGGAATTAATTTCAATAAATTTTATTGACTGAATCGAAATATTTGTGGCTAGATTCGAGGCATTTGGAGGCCAATTCACGAGAAAAAGGCATTGCAGAATAAAGAATTTCACAGTTTGAGGTAAGTAACAGTTTTAAATCTGGTCCTGAGGGTATGAAACCCCAGATTTTTGTGTCATGTGATTATTTTGGAGGTGACGCACATTCTAGGTGACGAGCGTGTGGGCGTGCACCGAGGGATTGTGACTTGGTCCGTCCTGTGAAAACTGTAAAGTTGAATGACTTGTTGATACCTATCTGCTCTTTATGTGTTTTATAAATTTGACTATAAACCATGTTAGAAACCATATTTAGGTTACATGTTGGTACTGTTGGGAACCACAAAGGTCGTGTACATATTGAACTATCTGCTTAATTGTTGTTTTGTACTCAGTCACAATTTACTTGATTATTTTCTCCAGTCTCTATTGTTCATTATTGATGCATCATATCATTGTTGTTTGGGCTGATTTCATGATTTGTTGAGAACCCGAGAGATTGGAGAGATTTGTGACTGAGCGAGGTCGAGGGCCTGATTGTTAGATATTATGTTATAGCACGTGAGTTGTCCGTGAGGCATGTGAGTTGTCCGTGCAGCACGTGAGTTGTCCGTGCGGATCCTTATATTATAATATAGAACGTGAGTTGTCCGTGTGGATCCAGATATTTATACTATGGCACGTGAGTTGTCTTTGCAACACGTGAGTTGTCCATGCAGATTATAGCGCTTGGGCTGTAGGTGCCCCTCTGGAGTCTATACACCCCCAGTGAATGCGAGTACCCATTGAGTGTGAGTGCTGAGGGCTGAGGGCTGAGTGGTTGTGCTGTTGTGACGAGTTAAGTATCTGTTGCCCTGAGAGGCTGTACTTGTTTTTCATTTGGTGTTGCACTTATTTGCTATCTGTCATTGTTGTGAAATACTCTGAAAGATTTTATATCCGGATTACATGCACTTGAACTGTATAAAACTGATTTGACTTAAACTGCTGGATTTGAAAGCATGTCTATTCTTTGCTGAAATTACTGAAAGTGAACTATAACTGTGTAGCTCGTTACTATCTTCAGTTCCTTATTTATTATTGTTACTTGCTAAGTTAGTTGTATTCATACCACACCTTGCACTTCGTGTGCAGATCCAAGTGTTTCCGGACATAGCAAGTGTTGATTCTTTCGCACAGTTGATTTTTCGGAGATTCAGAGGTAGCTGTCGTGTTTCGCAGACCTTGCCTCTACTTCCCTTTCTCCTTATTTACTGTATCTAGTCTCAGACTATTATGGGCCCTATTTTCCAGACTTGTATTCATATTAGATGCTAATGTACTCAATGGCACCAGATTTTGGGAGTATTTATATTATACTTGTGAGATTTCTTCCGCTAAATTAAATCATTATGTTTTCAAATCTAAATGATATGTGGTTTATTAAGATTTTCGGCTTGCCTAATATTGAGATAGGCGCCATCACGACGGGTGAGATTTTGGTCGTGACATCAGACTTCTACCCCAGCACCCCAGATTCCTCCGTCAGTGGAGGAAACTTTGAAGAAAATATTGGAGAATCAGAAGACCATTATGGACACCTTGGTGGCACATGAGGGAGCAATTGGATCTTGGGAAGAGGTGAAGAAAATGAGGAAATCTCACGCTTCGAAGAAATCAGTTGACAAATTGAGATGAGAGGTGACCAAGATAGCAGCCGCTAGAGATCTTGCATTTGACCTACTAGTGGAGACAGATCCATCAGTACCGGCAGACCCAACAACACCAGTGGCACCAGTTGGCCAGTCTGAGGAGCCAGACCTTACTGCCCACACTGTTGAGGTGGTGCTACAGATGTTCACCAACCCAGCTACTCCCAGAGCAGGGGATGATGAGATCCAGTTGGAGGAGCCTGAGTGAGGTGATACTGCTATGGACACTGAGACCACATAAGGAGTCCTCTATACTCTTTCCCTTCCTTGTTTTTATTTTGTTAAGCATTGAGGATAATGCTTATTTTTTTCAGGGGGTGAAGTCTATTTTGATTTGACATTTGACATTGGCATGTAATAACTGATAACATTCTCTTTTTATTTTTACTTTCATTATGTACATATTCTTCTCTCTTTATTGATGTATATATTCTCTTTCCCTTTCTGAGTTTGTATATTCATTTATGCTTTCAGCAGTTTACTTCATAGCTTCTTTATTTTATTTTCTCAGTAGTCAATGTTTAGTCTAATAACTTTTTATTTACTTTAATAACATCTTTTTAATTTAGTAGTTTCTTTTCATCTTTAAGTGATCAATAAGCCATTGATTTTCTCAATACCATAGTTCTTTCCAAATGTGGTTTTTGTGTGAACCGGGTGACTCTTCCCAATGATGGATGGCGTGACAACCTTCTTAAGGGATTGAGTCCGTTTTTTATGTTTAGGTAAGAACAATAGCAATAATGAATAAGAGAACCTAATTGAGTCAAACTAGAAGATTCAAGCATGCTTCACTTGGTACCAACACACTTAACTACATGCTTATGATTAAAAACAAGTTCTTGGAAAGAAATAGCTCTAGTTAGTGACCTTTTGACTCTTGTGTTGACTTAAGCAATCATCGAATGGTTTAGTTGAACCATTAGTGATTTTCAATATCGAATATGGTAATTGTGGGCCCTTGACTCTATCCTCTTGAATAATCCAGCTGTGTGAGAGGTGAGATGTTTTAGTGCAAGTCCAAGTACCCGTGCGAATGGTCTAGAACTTGCCCCGTATGTGTTTCTAGGCAAACTTCTAAGTGTTGCTTGACTTGAGAAGTGATTGTAGGCTCTCCTTGACCCGTTCTGAAATTTTCCATGACCCACTAATGTTGTTATCCCTAGTTGACCCTTCTGAGCCTAAAACCTTTCTCATTTGATAATCCTGGTACAAGCCTTTACCCGTTTTGTAGTGATCCTCTCTTGGCACCTGAGCTTTCCTTAACACTCTTGAGAAACAATTGGCTAAAACATAAGTTTGGGGGAGAGATGAGAAATTTGAAAGTGGTATCAAGGTACAAAAATAGAAAAGAAGTGAATAAAAGGAAAGGCAAAGAAAAAGAAAGAAAGAACAAAAGAAAAAAAATATATGCAAAAAGAAAGTGAATAAGTTGAAGTGTTGAAGGGATTCAAAGAAAAGCAAAAATGCAAAGGATGGAGAAAACAAAGAAGGAGAAAACGAATATCATGACCAAGAAAGAGTGATGTTAAGTCTCTCTAGTTCCCCTAAGGAAAAAGAAAATGACTCAAAGAGTCGGCAAAGCATGAGCCAAAAAGGGAAAATGGAGTGCTTAAGGAAAGAAAAACCCGTTCTATTCCAACATTTTCTACCTTAGTCCAAAAGCCTTCATTACATTTCGAAAAAGCCTATGTGATTTTCAAGCCGAGTGAACTTACATTAGTGATGATTTACATGAGGGGCAAGCATATGGTACTTAGAGTCGTACTTGTGACATTCTTTTGAGTGAGATGAGCGATCTTTTCACAAATCCTTGAAGTAAGTGCTACATTCTTAAGTGATATATGCTAACGGAGAGTAGAGGAGGAGTAGTTTGGGATCCACAATGACCTGCATGAAAGAGCGAACTTCCTTGATGAGTAAAGTCAACTTTTGATGCTCTAGTGTCACATTAGAACTATTTGTGCTTAAAACTTCAAATCATTGCCTTGTTGATAATTCATAAGTGTTGGGGGTAATTGTTGGTACCAATTGATGTGTGTTTGATTCAGCTTAGATTAGTTGGAATAGCTCTTTTCTTGTGGAGGTAGGAAATATCTTATTTGCTTGAGGACAAGCAAAAGCTTAAGTTTGGGGGAGTTGATAAGTGGGAATTTTGACTACTTATTAGCGCCTTTTAGCTTTCGTTTTAGTCCAAAAGTGTCTAATTGTATTCTCGAAAACTGATGAAATATGCTTACTTGCAGGAGTATTAGAAAATGAGCCACTACGATGAAATCCAACTCAAGGAGGAGTGATCTGAACAAGGACAGAAATCAGGCACATAAGCTCAAGTGCGGACCGCAGAATTTTATCTGCGATTGCAGAATATGAAGGAAAATCAACAGAGCCCCAGTACAAAGTGCGGACCGCACAATTATTGTGCGGCCGCAGAAGCTACGTAAGAGCCAAAGATCAGAGAGTTTCATTTCAGGCTCAAGAAGAACTGCGGATCGCACAATAATTGTGCGGCCGCAGAAATAGCTATGCGACCACACTAAGGAAATATGCGGTCCGTAGAAGAGCCCAGTGCGGCCGCACCCAGAATTGTGCGGACCACAGAACATGAGAGATGCGGCTGAAATCCAGAATTGTGCGGCCGCATAGTCAGCTCCTGTCAATATCTAAAGAGAAGTGCGGACCGCACATATAATTGTGTGGCGGTAGAACCTCCGAAAGGGAAATTTTGTCCGAAAAGTTTAGATTTGTATAAATAGACTACTTTCACGAAATTAGGTCAAGTTTGAAATATTGAAAGTCTTGTAGCCATTTGTACTTGCTTCTTTAGGCAACTCTAGCTTACTTTGGTGATTTAACATTGGATTTGTATATTTTAATCTTGCAATATGAGTTTTATCATCTTTTCTTCTTTATTTTCTTCTATACCCATTATGAGTATGTAGATTTTTAGCTAGGGTTGTGACCCAACCCTAGTGTGTGAACCTAATGGGTGTTTGATTTATGTCTTGTTTATGGTTGAGTGTTATTTAGCCTTGTTGCTGGAGATAGTAAAATTCGACTCGAGCATTTTATCAACTGTTTTATTCAATACCCATTTGTACTTGAGAAAGACAAATTGGGCAAAATCACTCTCTTACCGAGAAGTATTGAGTGGGTATTTAAGTGTTGATTGCTATAATACACCCCGACCAACAAAACAAGCTTTAAAGTTTACAATCTGTTAGGCAAACACCTAGGTGAAGGTCATACCCCTAGGACTTTTTATATATATATTTGAAAACCATCCAAAAATAATATTCTCTAGTTTATATCTTTAGAATTGTAATCCTTAACATAATTTTAGAAGTAAAAACAAAACCATATTTGTGGAAGTGCAACCAAGATACTTCACGTGCTTTATCCAAATATATACCACTAATACCATCTAAGCTCCATGTGGATTCGATCCCGACTCCTTGTTGGGTATTATTATTGCAATCGACCGTTTCACAACCCCGAATAGAGGTGTGACTTGGACGAGATTAAGTTTTTTGGCGCCGTTGCGGGGTAGCATAAAAACGGGTTCACCTATATATTTGGTTTTGTGTGTGAATTGTCTTCTTTTACTTCTGTGTTACTAATCTTTTTGGTGTAACAATGGCTCTCAACAACAATGATCCTCTCGGAAACATGCCTTTGGGGGATGTGGGATGGATGACCAAGTTGAAAAGGTTCCTCCTAAATCTCAAGCAAATAGACGAGGCCGACCGCCTCAAGATAACATTCCCGTTCCATCCCCACTTCCACCAAGAGTGGCTCCACACTAAGTGTTACCAAATGAAGGGTATGAAAGTGCCATAGTCCCACCCCGCATTAGGGTGGGCAACTTATAAATCACAAATGTTATGCTCACATTGCTAGAGCAACGAGGATTCTTCACCGGAGCTGCGAATCAAATATGTACAAACACTTGAAAGGATTTGTGGACACTTGTTGGCGGAGTAAACAGGCAAACGTCTCCGAGGATTCTTTAAGGTTGAGACTATTTCCTTTCTCTCTATGAGGGAAAACCTTTGATTGGTTAGAATGGATCCCAAACCATTCCATCTATACATGGGATGAATTGGCGGAGAAATTTATTTTCAAGTTCTTTTCTCCCGGGTATATGGCTACTCTTAGAGACGAGATTCTAGCATTCAAATAAGAACCCAATGAGCCATTGCACGAAATATGGGAGAGGTACCAAACTATAGTGAAAGAGTGCCCAAACAATGACATGATGGAGGCTATGATTCAACAAACTTTCTACAGGCGGATCAATACTACCAATCAATGCGTGGTCAACTAACTTGCCGGCGTAAATTTCATGATAACGCCATATGCAGAATCTTGTGAAATCTTAGATGAAATAACAGATACTTCATCGACATGAAAAAGTAGAGCAAATGTTCTTGAAGGTGATCCAAATGTTATTCACCTACATAAAGAATTGCATGATCATGGGCAAGCAATTGCCGAGTTGACCACCATAATGAATCAATTAGCCAAGGCTCAACTTCAACAAGTGTAAGGTCCTAAGCAAGTCAATACAATGGAGGGGGTTAATATGATGGTAAACAAGAGAAGGCAAAAGGGTCCTCAAGTGCAAAACCATGCGGAACATCATGTGCAAGAAAATAGTGGGTTTGACCAAGATGAATCTAACAATGAACAAGAGGAGTAAGTACAAATATGTGAACAATTTCCAAGGGCAAAGAAACAACTCTTAAGGCCCGAATCAATAATAATGGCGACCTCATGGTAATCAAGGGAATTGGAACAATCAAAACAATTAAGAAAATTGCAGTGGTTAAAATAACATGGGCAATTGGAGTGGCAATAGTCAAGGATATTGGGAGGTAACAACCAAGGGGGATGGAACAGTAACCAAGGAAATCAGGGGTCGGGCTTTCAAAGGCCCCTAATGTATCAACAATCGAGCAACCTACCTCCTTATCCTTCCCATGGTCCAAGCTCTTCCAACAATGAGATGGGACGAATTGAGAACATGTTCAAACAAATTATGGAGAAGAATTCCGACTCCGATGCTCAACTATCCTATCACAACACTTCAATTCGCAATTTGGAAGTTCAATTGGGGAATATTTCACAAGCTTTAAACACTCGTCCTAAAGGGGCACTACCAAGTGACACAGTGGTGAACCCAAAGGGTGGGAACAACATGGGACATGCCATGGCCGTGACTCTAAGGAGTGGAAAAGGTGGGGATGCACCCACCTCAAGTCAAAGGAAAATTATGGATGATGAGAAAATGATACAAGAAGATGAGATCCCGAACAATGTGGTGCAAGCAAATGATTAAGTAAGAAATGATATTGATGACAATGTGGAGGAGACTCAAGAGGAAGTGAACCTTTCTAGGGAGCACGTTGTTGTCATACCGAAACCGGTAGTGCCAAAGGCTAAGGCACCAATGCCAAGGCCTCCTCCTCCATATCCTTAAAGGGTTGCCAAGCAAAATGGCAAGAATCAATTCAAAAAGTTCATTGACATGATGAAGAGTCTATCAATTAATGTGCCATTGGTTGAGGCTTTGGAGCAAATGCCCGATTATGAAAAGTTCATGAAGGACTTGGTGACAAAGAAGCGGTCGATAAATTGTGAAACTATAAAGATGATTCATCAAGTGAGTGCAATTGTGCACTCAATGGATCCTAAATTAGAAGATCCCGACGCTTTCACAATCCCTTGTACCATTGGAAGTGCCAACTTTGCTAAAGCTCTTTATCATTTTGGGGCAAGTATCAATTTGATAACCTATTTGATTTTCAAGACTTTGGGAATTGGATAACCAAGACCCACATCTATGAGATTACGAATGGCGGATTGTACCATGAAGAGACCGTTGGGTATCATTGATGATGTGTTGGTTCGTGTTAATAAATTCATTATCCTGATAGATTTTGTGATTCTTGATTGTGAAGTGGACTATGAGGTGCCGATTATTCTGGGTAGACCTTTCCTTGCTATGGGGAAGGCTCTTGTTGATGTGGAAGCCGGTGAACTCACTTTCCGGGTGGGTGATGAAAAGGTGGTGTTCCACGTGTGCAAATCTATGAGGCAACCGAATAGCAATGAAGTATGTTCATTTGTAGACTTGGTCACCGATGTGATTATTGATAATACTAGTGCCACGATGAATGTTGATGATACTTTGGAGGCCGTTTTGCTTAATCTTGATGATGACGAGATGGATGGATATGTGGAATGCGTGAACTCATTGGAAGGAATGGGGTCGTACACTTATGAACCCGCAAATTGACGTTGGATCTTGAAAATTATAAGACTCCTCCAACAAAGCCCTCAATCGAGCAGCCTCCTACTTTGGAGTTAAAGTCATTGCCTCCGCATCTCAGGTATGGATTCATTGGCCCTTGTTCTACTTTACTGGTTATTCTTTCCTCTTGTTTGATTAACGTGCAGGTAGACTCCACATTGGCGGTGCTACAAAAGAGGAAGAAAGCAATTGGATGGGCATTGGCGGATATTCGGGGAATAAGCCCTGCATTTTGCATGCACAAGATTAATTTGGAGGAAGATTCCAAACCCTCAATTGAACATCAAAGAAGGCTAAATGAATCAATACAAGAGGTGTTCAAAAATAAGATCATCAAGCGGTTAGACAAAGGGGTTGTTTACCCCATTTTCGATAGTTCGTAGACCTCTCTGATGCAATGTGTCCCAAAGAAAGGGGGCATGAAGGTGCTTACCAATGACAAGAATGAGTTGATTCCTACAAGAACGGTGACTGGGTGGAGAGTGTTTATGGACTATCTCAAACTCAACAAAGTCACAAGGATGGATCACTTCCCACTTCCCTTCCTAGATCAAATGCTTGATAGGTTGGCCGATTGTGCTTTCTATTATTTCCTTGATGGGTATTCCAGCTACCATTAAATTCTTATTGCTCCGGAGGATCAAGAGAATACTAATTTCACATGTCCTTATGGTAATTTTGCATTCTCGCGGATGCCATTTGGGTTATGCAATGCACCAACAACTTTTCAAAGGTGTATGATGGCTATCTTCACGGACATGGTAGAGGATTTCCTTGAAGTTTTCATGGATGGCTTTTCAGTGGTCGGGAATTCTTTTGATGATTTCTTGAAAAGATTGGATACGGTATTGGCAATATGTGAAAAGATGAACTTGATGTTGAATTGGGAGAAATGTCATTTCATGGTTGAGGAAAGAATTGTCGTTGGCCATAGAATTTCAAAGAATGGCATTGGGGTCGACATGGTGAAAATAGAGGTGATTTCTAAACTTTCACCTCCAACATCCGTGAAGGGAGTGAGGAGTTTCTTGGGTCATGCGGGGTTCTACCAGCGTTTCATCAAGGAATTTTCCAAAGTGGTGAACCCCTTGTGTAAGCGTTTGGAGATAGATGCCAAACTCCTATTATCACCTCCCCAAATTAGAGCTTGACTTTTGAGCTCATGTATGATGCTAGTGATGTGGCGGTCGGAGCAGTTTTGGGGCAACATGTCAACAAGATATTTCATCCGGTCTACTATGCTACTAAGACTATGAAAGATGCCCAAGTAAATTACACTGTGACCGAGAGCTCCTTGCTATTTTTTTTGCTATGGAGAAGTTCCTTCTATACTTGATGGGTACAAAAGTGATTGTCCACACGGATTATGCGGCACTTCGGTACCTTATGACCAAGAAAGATTCAAAGGCTCGGTTAATGTGATGGGTACTTTTATTGTAAGAGTTCGATGTAGACATCCAAGACCGCAAAGGCAGTGAAAACCAAGTGGCGAATCACTTGTCTCGCTTGGAGGAGGAGGGGAGGCCATATGACAGCCTTGTAATCAATGACTCCTTCCCCAACGAGCAACTTCTAGCCATTTCAATGACCGAGATGCCATGGTTCGCTGATTTAGAAAATTATCTTGTGAGTGGTATTGTACCGGGTGAGTTCTCTTAAAACCAAAGGAAGAAGCTCAAATGGGATTGCCTAGACTATTATTGGGATGAACTATACCTCTTCCAGATTTATACCGATGGCGTGATTAGAATATGTGTGCCAGAGGAGGAACAAGTTGAAATTCTTGGAGCTTGTCATTCTTCACCCTACGGTGGTCACCATGGGGAGAAAGAACGGCGGCCAAAGTATTGAGTTATGGATTCTATAAGCCTACTCTCTACAAGGACGCAAGTGATATAGTCAAGAGTTGTGATGAATGTCAAAGGGCCGGTGGGATTTCAAAGAAAAATAAGATGCCCCTCACCACTATCTTGCAAATTTATATTTTTGATGTGTGGGGTATTAATTTCATGGGACCATTTGTAAGCTTTTGTGGGAACACCTACATTTTGGTAGCTGTGGATTATGTGTCAAAATGGATTGAGGCCATTGGTCTACCCAACAACGAAGCTAGAAGTGTGATGGCATTTTTGAAAAAGAACATCTTCACAAGCTTTAGTA